>SJXQ01001064.1:740924-773042 GCA_006408695.1 Aepyceros melampus
ACTGTCCGCCAAGTCCTGCGCCACTCACCCCACCTCCCGCAAGAGCCAAAGCCACAGCTTAGGACAGCAAACCACCACTCCTCAGCAGGCACAGACCAGGAGATGGAGGAGAAGCTTTTGCTATGCCCCTGAAGCACTGCAGGGAACGGGTGACCCTTCTAGAAACCTATTCATTCAAAAGGTTAGAGGAGGAAATGTGTGAGGCCACAGACTGGACCTCATTCCCACAAGCTGATAAGGTAAGCCTGGGCCTTTACAGTTTGTATGTGCATATTAACATACATTCATTAACCTCCTGTGGAAAAGGAAATGGCAACCCACTCCAGTATTCTTGCCTAGAGAATCCTGTGGACAGAGCCCGGAGGGCTGCTGTCCATAGGGTGGCACAGAATTGGACATGACTGAAACGACTTAGCATGCATGCATGCAGTGGAGAAGGAAATGGCAACCCATTCCAGTATTCTTATCTGGAGAATCCCAGGGACAGAGGAGCCTGGTGGACTGCTGTCTATGGGGTCGCACAGAGTCGGACACGACTGAAGTGACTTAGAAGCAGCAGCATTAACCTCCTGAAGAGGATTCAGGCAGGCAGTGAAGACCCTTGTTGAAAAGCCCAGCTTCCAAAGTTCAGACCCAGTGCGCACACCCACCCCCACTGTGACACCACCAGGTCTGGCCCTGTGCAACAGCTGAGCTGGGTGCCCCTGAGCAAGGCTGGGGTGTGGTGCTGATGCAGGTCTGGGGGTGCTTGGGGACACGAGGCCTCCACTCTCACTGGTCTCTGCTTCTTCTACACCTTCCCAGGAGTTTTGGTCCTTGTCTTCAACCCTCCCTCTCCATCATCTTAAAACTCTGGTGACTTAGACAGTCACCAAGGCCTCCACTTTCATCTCTCTTCTAATGCCCCTGTCACAAAGGTGGTTGTTCCTGTGGCTTCAGCAGGAAGCAGGATATGGCACAAAGAGGACAGTGAAGTTAGCCAGATCTGTGAATCACACACTGGGCCCCTCATTGCTTGGGGTGCTTTCTCACTGGGAATCAGCTTCTGCCCCAGTGAGACAGGTTCGCCCCCTCTGTGGCCATCAGAGCCTGAGAGAGGCAGCCTAAGTACGCCCGCTGACCCTCAGATCTCCCCCGTCAGTCCAACCTCCAACCACACGCCTCAAACAAACCCTATCCATTAGACTGAGCTGGGGAGAGGTAGGTAAATAAAGGGATGAAGTTCCCTGTGAGGGGACTCAGTGGCACAAGTCTGGGAGGAGGAAGAGTGAAGAGAGACTTCCCCAAGGAAGTGCTGTATGAGGAGAGGCTGTCCATCTGTGCTTAGCGCTCCATGTGGCTGTGCACTAAGCAAGGCAGGAGAGATGCCTGCACCCGCCCTAACACCTCAGGCACCCTGAATGGAAACTGGTCTCCAGTGCCCAGCAGACGGCGGAACAGGGCAAGACTGTCTCTCGTTCCCTACTGCTCCCCCAAGCCCTCGCATAGCGCTTGGGACAATGTGACCGCTCAGGATACGTGTAACGAGATGTAATGAGAGGCCTCGTCTTTCCTCCCTGAGTAGGGGTTGCAGGACGGAATCTCTGCTGGCTGGAGACCTCTTCTCCGCTGGGCATTAGCAGAGAGCCCATTTACAGCTGTGTACTCAAGAAGCGAAGGCCTCCCTCCTCACCAGGCCCGATCCCGTCCTACAGGCCCGCCCTGCGACCCCTACGCGCTGGAGGGGGAGACGCCACGGTTCCACGGTGCTCCGCCTTCAAGTCGAGGATACAGGCTCACAACGTCGGCAGAGAGTAACGACTACCGTCCGGCCCCGCCCGACCGCATCGCGAAGAGACTCGGCTCGCCACACGGCACGGCCGCCCCCCCACCCCCATCAACACCAGCCGCACCGCGGGTCACAGCCGCGCCAGGAACTCCCGCGCCGGCTGCCGGAAGTTGCAGTCTGCGGGCCGGAAGCTGCGGCCGCAGGCCGGCCCCCTCCCCTCGCGCCCGCCCCGCCCCCGCCTCGCGCGACCGAAGGCCGCAGAAGCTCGCGCTGAGCCCGGAGCGGCCGCTAGGTCTTCGAGGGACCCTCGGCGCCCTGGCCGGCGGTCTGAGCAGGGTCATCTGCTCCCGCGGTCTGAGCGGCGGCCCGCGGTCACCGGGGTCTCACTTACTAGCGCTATGGTCGCCGTCGCCATCTTGTGCCCGTCGCGGCCGCCGCGCGCGCCACACGCTTCGGTTCCTTCCGCGGTCTCGCGCGATCTAGGCGCCGGCGGAGGCGCCCTCAAGAGAACGGAACTCTCGCGATTAAAGGCCCTTTCCCCAGCGACGTGGAAGGAAAAAGGAACGCGCTTCCGGTGCAGGGAGGAACAGTTAACGCTCCGGGAAGGGCGCGCGGAAGGGGCGGGGGCGGAGGCGGGGCGGGGGCGCGCGCGGCCGCCCCGCCTCCGCCCGCCGCCAGCACCGCCCTCCTCCGGCCTGTTAGCTTCGTAGGTCGCCCCTCCTCTCGCCTCTCGCGGCCGGTTTTCCTTAGCTGCTCGGTTTCTCTGTCTCCTTTGCAGGAAAACCCCGAGGCCGGGCACAGACGGCCGGATTCTCTCTAGAGCTGCGGTTGAAAACCGCGACCAAGAATCGCCTTTTTTCGGACTCAGATTTCGAAATGCCTCTTTGCATCGTATCTCTGAATGTGC
Source organism: Aepyceros melampus (assembly GCA_006408695.1). NCBI lineage: Eukaryota > Metazoa > Chordata > Mammalia > Artiodactyla > Bovidae > Aepyceros > Aepyceros melampus. Next base: position 743,600 of record SJXQ01001064.1, read on the forward strand.
CTACCAATGCATGGTGTGTTCCCTGTTACGGTCGCATTTTCTTTTTCCAAATGGTTCAGAAAACTAGTGCATTTTAAAACTGATAGCATCCTAGAGCCACCGACGTAACAGTCTGTAGAACTGCAACCCAAGAGACAGGCTTCCGAACCAATCCTCTGGGAAGGGTATGCACTCAGTCCCCTTAGTTCTGAACTATAAAGTTCCAGGTGTCCATCACTGGCGTTGAGCTGCCCTGGACGTTTATTGCATGCCACACCCAGTCCCAAGACCCTCACTCAGTGAAGCTCAGGCCCTGACGTCAGCTTAGCAACTTTAGCCTGCCTGAGGTAGCAATGTGTCTTCCCCAAGGAGGCAGGCCTCTTCAACCCTGGGAGAGTTAATGTGACATACAACACCCTGTTTAAACACGAAAATATTTTACTCATTTACCTTTCCTCTAAAATGATGAGTGCTTCGTTCAGTCATGTCCAACTCTGCGACCCTGTGGACTGTAGTCCACCAGGCTCCTGTGTCCATGGGATTCTTCAGGCAAGAATACTGGAGTGGGTTGCCATTCCTACTCCAGGGGATCTTCCCAACCCAGAGACCGAACTCATATCTCGTGTCTCCTGCATTGGCAGGCGGATTCTTACCCCTAGTGCCACCTGGGAAGGTTGCACCACCTTTATAAAGGCAGAAACCCCCAAAGACAAAGAGATGGAATGTTGTGAAGCTGGAGGAAGGTGGACAACAGGGGCTGTTTTAGCATCCTGGAGGTCGAGGTCCAAGAGATGGTTCATATGAGTGCAGTCATGACAAGGAGGAGATTAGAGCTCCGTCCCTACTGGCAGTGACTGAGAGGTGAGCTCCAGCCGAGGCACACTTGGAGGGCCTGCCTGTTCTGAAAGTGGGGGAATACATGAGATTCCTGCCTTTCTGCCACCTCCACCCTTGGCTCCCCAATCATGTGCCACTCCCAGTCCTCAGAAGAGCCTGTCTCTGCAGGAGCTCCTAACACACACACACACACACACACACACACACACAAAATAGACTGGCCGTTGGGAGGTGGGCAGGAGAATGACCTGGCCTCATCCCTGACCTCAAAGCTCACAAGACAATAAGCCCCAACCACTAAGATTCAATGCGACTGGGCAACCCAGGAACACCACACACCTGAGGGAGAGGAAAACTGGAAAAGGAAAAGGGACTCAGAAGTAACAGAGCCAACAGAGCAGGCCAGAGAGGAAGGAAAAAAGAAAAGCTAAAACCATATCCTTAGAGATACAGGATGTTGCATCAAAGTACATGAACAAGATGCTGTAAAGAAAAACAGTCAGCCAGTGAGAAAGCAGTTACAAATGAAAAAATGTGAGAGGAAAAGGAACAGTTAAATAGAGAAGTTGCAAGATAAAGTTGAAATCTTCCAGAACGATAACAATAAAACCATATAGCTAGAAAACACACAATGGAGTACTGTCACACTCGTCAGCAGTACTAGAACCGGCGGGTGCCTCAGCGGCCTGCATAATAGAGGGGTGAGCTGAGACTGGAAGAGGGGGCAAAAGTACCACTCCTTGGTGCAGCTTCACCTGTGAAATCTGGCATTGCTGCGTTCAGAGTGCTAGTGTGCTGGGCACTGTTCTCGTTCCTTTTCACAGTTGTGTAAGCTCACGACCACCCCCATGCAATCTGAACCACTGTCTCAGAAGCAGCTGAGTGGCCCCAGAGCCTCTGCCCCTAACCTCTCAGAAAATAAGTCCAATATCTAAGTAAGCATTCCAGGAAAGGAAAGGGGAGAAATCAAAATGGCAAAGAAAACTTCTTAGAACTGAAGGGTTGGGATCTCTGGACAACAGATGAAAGAGAAAGTTATATTGAGTTCTTACTGCAGAGCACAGAGAACTATCAACATATTCAATATCAGGTGATAAACCATAGTGGAAGAGAATACAGAAAAAAAATCACTTTGCTGTAAAGGAGTAATTAACACAACATTATAAACTGCTATACTTCAATAAAAAATAATAATGGAAGAAAAGAGAGAGGAGGTCTACATCAGGACCTCAGATATGCAGATGACACCACCCTTATGGCAGAAAGTGAAGAAGAATTGAAGAGCCTCTTGATTGAAGGTGAAAGATGAGAGTGAAAAAGCTGGCTTAAAACTCAACATTCAAAAAACTAAGATCATGGCATCCAGTCCCATCACTTCATGGTAAATAGATGGGGAAACAATGGAAACAGTGACAGACTATTTTCTTGGGCTCCACAATCACTCTGGACTGGACGATGACTGCAGCCATGAAATTAAAAGATGCTTGCTCCTTGGAAGAAAAGCAATGTCAAACCTAGACAGCGTATTAAAAAGTGGAGACATTACTTTGCCTGCAAAGGTCCATATAATCAAAGCTATGGTTTTTCCAGTAGTCATGTACTGATCTGAGGGCTGGACATGAAAAAGGCTGAGCACCAAAGAACTGATGCCTTTGAACTGTGGTGCTGAAGAAGCAGCTTGAGTCCCTTGGGCAGCAAGATCAAACCAGTCAATCCTAAAGGAAATCAGTCCTGAATATTCATTGGAGGGACTGATGCTGAAGCTGAAACTCCAATACTTTGGCCATCTGAGGGGAAGAACTGACTCATTGGAAAAGACTCTGATGCTGGGAAAGATTGAAGGCGGGAGATGAAGGTGACAACAGAGGATGAGATGGTTGGATGGCGTCACTGACTTGATGGGCATGAGTTTGAGCAAACTCTGGGAGATGGTGATGGACAGGGAGGCCTGGAGTGCTGCAGTTCATGGGGTCACAAAGAGTCGGGCAAGAATGAGTGACTGAACAACATCAGGACACATCGTTGATAATTTCCAAAGCATTCAGGTAAAGAAAAGATCCAGAGAGAAGACATTGCAAAGGTCAGAACTCAGAAAGGCATGGGAGTTCTTGGGACTAGAAGCCCAACTTTGTACCTAGTTACATGAACAAGCAGATGTAAGAGCAGTGAGGGCAACTGCAGACTCCGTGACTGAATCAAGGAGGAGGAAATCATGGGCTCCAGCAGAAAGAAAGGAGGTGCTCCAGGACGCTGCTGAAGTCATAGCCCATGCTTACAGCCGGGGCAGTTGGCAGGGTGAGGGGTCCAGGAAAAGATGGAAACAGCAGTTATGCAACAAATCCCATTTGAGAGGAGGTTCACACTTCTGCAGGAGAATCTAGGGAGGAATTAATGACATGTGTGGAAAGCTAAGCCCCCCCGAAAGGCAATGATTAACTGCAGGGAAAACAAAAAGTTGTGCAAGAAAGCAAATATTTTTCTAGGACACCTCGTTCTCAGCTGAGACCTGTGGGAGTGAAGCTGTAATAGTGCCCATCACATTTAGGTGGCGCTGTGTCAAGGGACTGAGGCCAGTGGCCTCCCTTCCCCTCAGAGGACACCAGCAGGTGACACATAATGTAGAAAAACCGATGAAAAGCAGGAAAGCGTGTGTGCGTGTCCTTGTGAAACATGCATTTTAAATGCCTGAAGAAACAGCTAAGAGAGTTGAATTTGCAAAGGATCAGAGTTAGACATTGTATTTATTAGTTATTTATTATTGGCCTAAAAAAATTCCACTTTTAAAATACGTATGTCACTTTGAAGAGATAAAAGTTAAAATGAAAACTTCCACAGACATTAAATAGAGAAGTACTAGTACTGATCCTTTTGAGTTCAGTTTAATCTCTGGCACAATCTTATGCATTGGACACTCCCAACTGTTTCAGACGATGCAGAATCAGACAGCTTGGTATCAGGATTTCCAAGTACATGTGTAAGTTATTTTAAAGCGTAACTTTAAACTGAAAGGTGTAAGAACTTGAATAATTTTGTAGAGCACTGGAACATTTAAAATAACTTGAGATTCACTGTATTTGTACATGGAATGTGTCTGACATGTCTTGGTAAGAGGTGTTGGTTTGGGGTTTTGGTTGGGGTGATGTGGCAGGTGGGATGACAAAGATGTCCATGTCCTAACCCCCAGAACCTGGGAATATTACTTTACTTGGTGAAAAGTATTTTGCACATATGATTAAGATTAAGGACCATGAGATGGGAGATTATCCCGGATTATCCAGGTGGACCCAACCTAATCACACGAAGCTCTCCTGGCTGCAGAAACCAGACACACAGTTCAGGGGATGGGAACCTTGGCCCCATCACTGCAAGGAACTGAATTCCTGCCCAGTGCCCCGCAGGCTCCTGAACCTGCAGGCTGACAATCTGAAGGAGGAGGAAATAGTTTCTCCCCAAGAACCTCCAGAAAGGAGTGACTACATCTTGTTGTTAGTCTGATGGGATCTGCGCCAGATTTCTGACCTACAGAACTAATATATGTGTTGGTTTAAGCCACTGAGTTTGTAGTAAAAACCTATAGCAACAACAGAGAACTAATACAGTGGTAGGCTTTTCTTGTTTGACATTTCAAACACTTAGAAACCTGAATGTGCTAAATTTATACATCGGTTTTAAATGTTCAAGAGTGATTAACTACATTTGCAAATGGAGTGGGCACTGATATCCCCAGGACCTAGGGAGGTAGCACGAGTTGGGGGGAGCTGGGGAGGAGCAGGGAGGGCATCTGACATGGACCATTCCGGCCAGGGAACGTGAACAGAGAACAGCTCTTTGTAGGGGGGCAGGAGCCAGAGAGGGGCTCGGAAGTGGGTCTGCCCTGGATGGAAGGCAGGGGGCAAGAGCCACACAAGCTTCCAGGTCATGGCTACACCCCTCGGCCAGCACGGTGCCCGACACTTGCAGGTGCTTTACCATCAGTTTAAGGTGGTGGTTCCTCATGTGGGTCAGTGGCACCAACTTGCAATGGAGCGTTTCCCTGGGCACACAGCTGTCCAGGGCTGACCCCCACCGCTCAGCCCCCAGCACTATGCGTGGTTCCCTGTGCGGCAGCCCCTTCGTGACCACATGGCCAGGAAATTGTGGAACCTGGCTGCACGGGACATCCTGCTCCTAAGGATACGCAGCAGCTAACCAGTCCCCCAGCACCGGCTCCCTCACCCCTGGTGGGCCCGACCCCGCCACCCTCAGCCCCACCCCAGGGCTGCGGGAGCTATGCGAGGGAAGGTTCTCACTAGCAGGCACACAGGCAGACAGGGACCCTGGTTCCCCACCCAACTGCAGGGGCCAATGCCAAGCTTTCCCAGGGAGCCAAGAGGTCGGCTTCCAGGGGGCTTGGGGCCCTGAGGTGTGTGGATTAAGGTCACGGCTGAGGTCCACGGTACTTGAGGAAGGTGCTGTCCAGGAAGGCGGCCAGCTTCAGCCGATCGTCCTGCAGGACAGGAGGGAGGCATGGGGGACGAAGGGGCGCGGCCCACCCTGCCGCCCTCCCAGGCTGGCCGCACCCGGCCCGCACACCTCACCTCATGGACGAAGCCGTAGTGCACCAGCTCGGCGGCCAGGTCTTGGGCACTGTCGGCTGTGGTGGGGGAGGCCAGGGCATAAGACTCACAGCGCTGCCTGCCTGCCTCGCCCCTGCCCAGGGTTCCCCCACAACCGCCACCCCCGCCCCTTGGCCTACTTGGGAGCAGGTCGTAGGTGAGCTGTCGATGAAGCCGGTCCTCCAGCACCAGGAGCAGAGTGAGCTGAGGAGGCAGAGGCAGGAGGGCGTGGTGGGCTCGGGTCGGCCCGGTCCCTCTCCTCCCGCATCTGGCATCTCTGCCGGCGGCAGCTCCCCCAACCCCAAGCTCACGTGCCAGCGTGCCTGGTCCTCACTCCTCTCCAGGTTACACTGCATCTGGATCACCTGCGGGGAAGACACAGGCCAAGGTCACTCAAAGGCCGGACCTCAACCTCTGGCAGCAAGCACAGAGTCTGCCTCAAAGGGGCCGGGCAGGGGTAGTAAAGACCAGAGATGGAAAAAATCTCTATGGGCAAACTAGAAAGCACATCTCACTGCTAGGAACCTGCCGAAACTTTCAGAGGGGTAGATACTGAAGCTAGAGAATGCTTTAGGATGGTTTCACAGGTGGAGAGAACACCTGGACAAGCTGTGGGAAGGGTAGGAAGAGCAAGGTCCTCAGGGACAGGACAGCAGAAGCCCAGGATGCCAGCAAGACCAGGCCTCAGAGTAGGGGGCTAAGGACCCCCGACTGTGCCCCTCCCGCCCCAAACAAGAATTCTGGCTGCGTTGTGGAGGGAAGCCAGCGGCAGGCGACTAGGCAAGGGGCTGGTGCAGCATCCTGGTGGGGAACAGAGGAAGCCCAGGTCAGAGCAGTAACCATAGAGACACACCCAAGGCCGAAGCCATGGCCTCTAGAAACCAGTGGGTGTGGACATTGAGAGTGAGAGGGGCTGAGGCTGCCCAGGAGTACCCTGGCCAGGGGGGCGCCTTGCAGGAGGAGGGGCCAGGGGAATCCCAGGGCCTGGGGGCACTGCAGGAGACACCAGGGCACAGATGTCAGGGAATCCGCAGGCCAAGGAGGTGAGTCAGAGCAGTGGCACGTGTGGGACAAGGGCGTGCAGGAGCCTTTCCCTGTGGAGCCTCTGGGAGGAAGTGTTTCTCAGCTTGTACTACTGCCCCCCACCAGGTTCCACAGAGTGATCAGTCAGGACTTGGCCTCCAGCAGCTGGGAGGAGAGCTGGCCCGGGAGACTTGAAGCCCCTGGTAAGGGAGCCTGTCTGGGTGGTGGTCAGGTCTGTGCAGCAGGGGTGGAAGCTTACCTTTCTGGTCTCTGAGTCAAAAGGCTCTGGCGTCGGGGTCTTGGCCTTCGGGGCTTCCTCGGGGGGTGGGGCCAGCACACGGGGCAGCCCCAGGGGCCGGGCAGCAGCGAAGTTCATCAGCGGGTAGATCCCATTCCTAGGGACATGGTGCAGGGTGGTGCCGGCTGGGGGCTCAGGCCCGACAGTTGCCCCCTCCCCAGGCTCACTCCAGCCCTCACCTGACGTCCTCCAGGAACTTGTCGAGCTCTAAGCAGGAGACTTCTGAGTACCTGGCGTGGGTGTAAGAAGAACGTGAGAATGGCCGGCCTGGCCAGTGGGGCTGGGCTGGCTTGGAGGAGCAGGGAGGCCTCTGGGCTGCAGGTCACTCACCTCCACTGCAGCGGGGGCCGGGGGGGCCGGGGGATCTCCGCCAGGACTGCGTGCGGGTCCATCGCCTTGGTCTTTTCCTCCACCACATTCTCAGGCATGAGGTCTATGGGCCGCGGGAGCACACAGGCGGCAGGCCCTGAAGCATGGGGTCCTGCCAAGCCTTCCTTCTGCAGCCCGACCCCAGGCCCTGGCCCGCCCCCAGGCCGACCTGCCCCTCACACTGGTGCTGGATGAAGCAGTGGGCAGCCAGGAGCTTCAATGAGTGCACCTCGAACAGCACGCGGTGGAAGAGGAGGTTGTGGGCAGAGGGCCGGCGGGCAGGGTCCCGGGCTAGGCAGGAGAGGATGAACTCCTGCGGAGGAGGGTGGAAGTGGGTGCAGCCTCTCTGCTCTGGCCCCAAACCCCTGGGAGCCTTCATGCAGCTTCCGGCACAGGGAGAGGCATCCTGTTAGCCAGCAGGCCAGGACCTGGGTCTTCAAACAGACAGTGGAGTCTTCCCGGGGATCGGAGCTGCCTGTGCTTTCCTTCCAGTAGGCACCCCCGCCCCAGTTTCTGTGGGGGGCCAGCCAGCACTGTCATCCCCAAGTGACAGATGAAGACTGCACACTGAGGATGGACACCAGCCCCTGCCTTGGAGCCCAGGGCTGGGCAGAGCACTGGCAGATCAGCCCGGGCCCCTGAGGTCGGAGCGGCCCAGCCTGAGCCCACCTGCCTGCCCTACTTCTGGTGCTGCAGGTCAGGACCAGCTCTGCAGGTGGCCTTGAGGGGTGCCTCCTTTGCCCCACATCCAGGCCCTCACTGCCTCTAGGTCCACCCTGGCTCCACGTCTGTCTCAGTCCCACCCAGGCCCCACCACTCCCAAAGGCCATGGGTTAAGCCAGGTAGTCGCTGAAGTTTGGCCACAGAGGTTGTGGCTGCAGCTTCCGAGCATATGCCCTCTGCACCCACCCACTTTGCCCCCTGGCATCCTCTCAGCCAGTCTCCTGAGAGCTTACAGGCAGGGCCGTGGAGTTGGGCAGATCTAGACGCACACTGACTCCACTATTCACGCTAAAGGCTCTCTGAACCTGTTTCTTTATAAAACTGGCATAAACACTGCACCCACACTGAAAGCATCTTTCTGTGCTCAGGATGTGCCCTCATGCCATCAGGTCTGCCCTGCAACACACCTGCCTGGTAAGGCCCTCCTTTCAGGGGAAGGGCTGGTGCAGTGGGCCTGGCTCTGACCTGTGCCATCTGCAGGCCTGCCTGAGGCCCCTAACTGCCCAGTCTGGAACACTGACAGCCAACTAACAGGGGCAGAGCCAGCTGCTTACCCGCATGTTGGGGTCGCTCAGCGAGTGCCTGGCACGAGTGATGGCCTCCTCTGTGACCCGGGTGTCCCCATTGGCCTGGATCTCCAGCACAGCCATCTGGGGGGCAGGGCAAGGTCAGGGAGAGGGAAGGGACAGGTGGGGTTGGGGGAGCTAGCTGGCAGGAGGGCCTCAGGCTACACTGGGTTAGTACTCTAGTGCGCACATCCCAAAGGAGAAGATGTCCATGGCAGTGCCATCAGCAACCTCTGAAAGGGGAAAACCGGTCAGGACGGGTAAGGTGGATACAGGGGGCAGGGTGAGGGCCTCCTGGATTCACCTCCATACTCTGGCGGGAAGAAGTGCAGGTTCCGAGGTTCCTCCCGCTCAACACGGATGGGACTTCGAAGATCGTCGGGGAGCGCTACAGGAGAGCAAGGGGTGAGCAGACCCGGCCTCTCCACGACCCCCCGTCCCCCAGAGTCCCCACGCACCATTGGAGAAGATCCGGTGCCACACTGAGCCGGTCCCCACAGGGAGAGAGAGCAGGTGTCAACGTGACATGGCACGCAGCGTCATCAGCCCTGTGTTCCCAACAGGTCCCACCCAGCCCAGCCTCCCCGCCACCCCCTCCTCCCCGCCAGCACCGGAGCCAATCTTGATGAGGCCGTTGTGCTGGATGAAGATGGTGTCGCTGGTCAGGTTCCCATGGATGATGGGGGGACTGCAGGCGTGCAGGAAGCTGGGAGAAGGGGAGAGCCGGTGGAGCTGGGTCAGGGGTGCCAAGAGGCGAGGTGGACGGGGGAGATCGCAGGCAGGTGTTCAGGCAAGCCCAGGCCCTCACCTGAGCGCAGACAGGATCTGTGTGCACCAGCGCTTCCAGGCCTGGTGATGGACGGACTCCATGAGGTGGGCTCTGAAAGGCAGCTGGGCCTGGGCCGCCTGGCCCAGCCCTGCCCCGTGCCCCTCACCATCTCTGTCCCCAACAGCACCCGGGCCCCAGCCTGGCCCTGACCCACACCAGCCCACTTGCATACCCTGGCATTCATGGCCTTGTGGTTCTTTTTGGTCTTTTTGAGGAACTGCTTGAGGCTGCCTGACGACACGTACTCTGTGATGAAGATGACCTGCGAAGCAACAAACTCACGGGCTCCACCAACAGTAGGTACACACAGCCACCCCACCCACTGGTGCCCCACCACNTGAGGTTCGTGACATTGTACAGGAGACAGGGATCAAGACCATCCCCATGGCAAAGAAATGCAAAAAAAAAAAAAAAAAAAAAGAAATGACTCCCTAGCTGTGGTCATATCATGTGTTTCACCACGATACCTATCTTTACTGTGACTCATAAAGAAATAAACATTTTCACATCTTGATGTATAAGGAAGTTATTTTGGCCTATACGTGGCTCACTCTGAACTTTGTGGGAAGAAAAACAGCTTGACCCATGGCCTTTCAAAAGCAAACAGCATGTCTACTTCAACAATTAAGGCGAAGAATGTCCCTTTTGAAGATAAGGGTAAATAACACCCTTCCTATGGCGTCCAGGTTAACATTCTGTCAAAGATAAGGTTCCCTTCCCAGATTCCAGGGCCCTACTGCCTATTTATATATTAAATGTGTCTTTTTTGAAATCTCGAAGGAATGTAGTCCTGTCAATTTGGTGTATGTTCTCTTTCCTGGTAAGGTAGGGGACTGTGCTGAAAACCATGCTTCAACGGAGCAACCCTCAGAGCTGCTGAGAGGCTCCTCCTGGGTTATGTGTCCTCAAATTGATTGGACCCAGACTCTTTCCTATTCTTTATTTTATAGATCAATTATTGTTTATTTCCACTGACAAATCCAAAAGACTCCAAGTCAGTAGAGGTCAGACTAACAAAAGTACCTTCTAAGATGATGCAATGGTAAATAAACAATATCAGCCACATAGCATCACAGCCTAAAGTATTCAACCTAAATCCCATCATGCTAAACAAATAGACAAATCAAGATGGTGGGACATTGTGCAAGACTACTGACCTGGACTCTTAAAAAAAAAATCAGAGTCATAAAAGGGGAAAATAAAAGGCAAAACTGTTCTAGGTTGAAGATTAAAGAGAGATGACAACCAAAGGCACTGGAGAGTCTTTGATTAGATCCTGGAGTTAAAAAGCCATACCTGGCTTTTGAAAATGTCCATAAAAGGTCATTCTGAGGACAGTTCTAGACATCTGGATACAGACGTATACGAGATAATATTGTTATATCTAGTTCCTGCTGGGTAGGATAATGGAATTTTCCTGTTGACATAATGGAATTTTGTTTGTGTAGGGGAACGTCCTAAACCTTAAGAGATAACTTTTTAAAAAATATGTGGTTAGGTCATTTAATGATGTATGTAAGTCAAATCATTACAATGTACACATTAAACATACGGTGCTGTATATCAATTATATCTCAATAAAACTAGAAGATAAAAAAGTGAATTAAAAATGTAGTTAGGGGCTTACCTGACGGTTCAGTGGTTAAGAGTCTGCCTTGCAATTCAGGAGACACCAGTTTGATCCCTGGTCTGGGAAGATCCCACGTGCTGTGAAGCAACTAAGCCCGTGTGTCACACCTACTGAAACCTGTGCTCTGGAGCCCATGCTCCACAATAAGAGAAACCTCCACAGCCAGAGAAGGCACCGCAATGAGAAGCCCAAGCACTGCAGTGAAGAGTACCTCTCACTCTCCACAACCAGAGAAAGCCCGCAGAGCAAAGACCAGTTTAGTTCAGTTCAGCTCAATTGTGTCCAACTCTTTACGACCCTATGGACTGCAGCACACCAGTCCTCCCTGTCCATCACCAACTCCCAGCATTTACTCAAGCTCATGTCCATTGAGTCGGTGATGCCATCCGACCATCTCACCCTCTGTCGTCCTCTTCTCCTGCCTTCAATCTTTCCCAGCATCAGGGTCTTTTCCAATGAGTCGGTTCGCATCAGGTGGCCAAAGGATTGAAGTTTCAGCTTTGGCATCAGTCTTTCCAATGAATATTCAGGACTGATTTCCTTTAGGATGGACAGGTTGGATCTCCTGTCCAAGGGAGACTCTCCTGCCAAGAGACTATCAAGAGTCTTCTCCAACACCACACTTCAAAAGCATCAATTATTGGGCACTCAGCTTTCTTTATAGTCCAACTCTCACATCCATACTACTGGAAAAACCATAGCTTTGACTGCTGCTGCTGCTGCTAAGTCGCTTCAGTCGTGTTCGACTCTGTCGACCCCATAGACGGCAGCCCACCAGGCTCCCCCATCCCTGGGATTCTCCAGGCAAGAACACTGAAGTGGGTTGCCATTTCCTTCTCCAATGCATGAAAGTGAAAAGTGAAAGTGAAGTCTCTCAGTCGTGTCCGACTCTTAGCGACCCCATGGACTGTAGCCCACCAGGCTCCTCCATCCATGGGATTCTCCAGGCAAGAGTACTGGAGTGGGGTGCCATTGCCTTCTCCGATAGCTTTGACTAGACAGACCTTTGTTGGCAAAGTAATGTCTCTGCTTTTTAACATGCAGCACAGCCATAAATAAACAGCTTTTTCAAAAAAGCATGTTTTAAAAAAATATAGTTAGGAATGAAGTGTTTGATGTTTGTATTTCAGCTTTCAAGTAGCTGAGCAAAAAGTTTTTAAGTGTGTGTGTGTGTGTGTGTATGTGTTTGATCCAGAGAATCAGGGCCACTGTGAATGACATAGAATACGGGATTGGTAATAGGGACTAGATCTTATGCAATTGCAGATCCTGGTAGAACAGATTGTGCAAGGCCTCTATACCTGCCAGTAGTTGGAAAAGAGAAAAGAACATGAAGTGGGAGAGAATAAGAACAAACTGGAGCTCACATCTGTCTTCCTCTGTCTCCAACCTCAGTGATGCAGGTGACCTGCAGGAGAACTCATGTCCTTACCTCAGAGCTGTACACATACCTGGCCCAGGACCCAGAGAAGCAAAAGGAGGTGACCTAGCTGGAACCAGGGTGACTTTAGGTCCAGGTGCTGCCCCAAAACCAGCAAAGCAAGTTAGCAGCTCAGTGACAATCACATGCCAGCTATAACAGAGCCTGAGGCCTTTCAGTTAAGTTCAGTTCATTTCAGTCGCTCAGTCGTGTCTGACTCTTTGCGACTCCGTGAATCGCAGCACGCCAGGCCTCCTTGTCCATCACCAACTCCTGGAGCTCACTCAGACTCACATCCATCAAGTCAGTGATGCCATCCAGCCATCTCATCCTCGGTCGTCCCCTTCTCCTCCTCCCCTAGTCCCTCCCAGCATCAGAGTCTTTTCCAATGAGTCAACTCTTCACATGAGGTGGCCAAAGTACTGGAGTTTCAGCTTCAGTATCATTCCCTCCAAAGAAATCCCAGGGTGGATCTCCTTCAGAATGGACTGGTTGGATCTCCTTGCAGTCCAAGGGACTCTCAAGAGTCTTCTCCAACACTACAGTTGAAAAGCATCAATTCTTTGGTGCTCAGTTTTCTTTACAGTCCAAGTCTCACATCCATACATGACCACTGGAAAAACCATAGCTTTGACTAGATGGACCTTTGCTGCAAAGTAATGTCTCTGCTTTTAATATGCTGTCTAGGTTGGTCATAGCTTTTCTTCCAAGGAGCAAGCATCTTTTAACTTCATGGCTGCAGTTACCATCTGCAGTGATTTTGGAGCCCCCCAAGATAAAATCTCTCACTGTTTCCATTTCCTTACAGTTTAGCAGCAGAACACAAGGATCTTTGGAGATAGAGATAAGAATACTGCTCATCTTTGTGGGAAGAGGGAACTAGGTGGGTTTCCGGGGCTGGACATTTTCAGTATATTGATCTGGGTGGGTGTTACACAGGTGATTACATATATAAAAAGGTATCAAGCTGTACATTTCAGATTGTGCAATTTACTGTATAATAAGAAAAAAGATCACCCTAGTTTCTGTGTGGCTTCCTTTGTGCTTGTCAGTGGCGTGGGACTCTTTGCAACCCCATGGACTATAGCTCTCCAGGCTCCTCTGTCCGTGGGATTTCCCAGGCAAGAATACTGAAGTGGGTTGCCCTTTCATCCTCCATTGGGTCTTCCCCATCCAGGGATGAAACCGGCATCTTCCCCACCCAGGGATCAAGCCAACATCTCCTGCGTCTCCCACATTAGCAGGCACCTTGGTAATGGGCAGGCAATGGGCTCAGTGGTAAGAGAACCCGCCTGCCAATGTGGGAGAGGTGGGTTCCATGGAGTGGCAAAGGGTCAGACGTGACTTAGTAACTGAGCACGCAGGCACAGCTTGTGCTGTGTCCAGACAGTGGTCCAGACAACAGAGACACCATCTGGGCAGCCATGGCAAAATGGAGGGGAGGGGGAGGAGGGACCAGTCTGGTGGAACCACAGTGGGTTGAATTGAGAGACAGAGGGATCTTCAGGGTGAGCCCCAGTGGAACAGCTGGTTGGTGGCACTGGTGACTGAGATGGGAGGTCTGGGCGAGGAGTGGGACCTCCGGACCCTGCCCAGTCCGCATTTCCTGGGGTGCTGCAGAAGTCAGATTTCCCTTCACGGCTGCATCCAGGTCACCACCAGGGGGCAATGGGTTCCTTCGTGACCCCCAAGGCAGCCTGAATCCTGCTGCCGCATTGTCTGCCCTGGGAGCAGCTGCGGAGCACGACGTCTGGGTGGCCGCCAAACCCCCTGGGGCCAGGACACCGTGTCCTCCTTGCAAAAGAATCTTGTGGGATGGGGAGGGAAGGAAATTAAGTCCTAAAACCCTGGAATCTGAAAGTTGTGACTCTAGTCCTTCTGCGGCCCCTATGTTCGCTCCCAAGGGAGCCAGGCTCTGTAAGATGGTCACAAGGTCTTGCTGCTGACCCTGCCCCTCCACCTCGTCTGCCTCCACTCAACCCCAGCCTCAACCTCGGGGAAGAAAGAGGCTTCCTGCCTTCCTCTCCCACACGTGCTGTTTCTGTGTCCTCTCTTCTCTGGGTATCCTACACATCCCTCAGGGGTCACTTCCTCCAGGACCCTTTTCTTTTTTTACCATGAAAATATTTCCTTGTGATGCTAAGTCAGTAAGACCAGCGCAGACAGAGATGTGGACTCTCAGTGCTAGAATGGGTTGTATGTTTAAAGCACAGCCACATGCACATACCAGTTGGGGCTGGGGAGCTCAGGTCAAACCACCACCAGAACCCCAGAGACCTCCCTTCCCCGGCCCTCCTTCTCGGGCTGCCTCACTTCCTCCATATGGTGATGTGCGCTCAGTCGCTTCAGTTGTATCCGATTCTGTGCAACCCCATGGACTGTAGCCTGCAAGGCTCCTTGTCCATGGGATTCTCCAGGCAAGAATACTGGAGTGGGTTGCCATGCCATTCTCCAGGGGATCTTCCTGACCCAGGAATCGAACCCATATCTCTTAAACTTCTCCTGCAGTGGCAAGTGGGTTCTTTAGCACTAGCACCCTCTGGGGTACCCTTCAATTCCTCCAGAAGCCTTCAAAATCTGAGCTCAATTCAGGATGGACCGGGTGAGTTGGCATCTGGTGGCCTGAGTCAGAGCCTCAGTTCTCCTGTGAAGGACCCTTTCCTGACCCAAAATCTGGATCTGAGTTGCCCCATCTAATTCTCCCATCTTACCACCCCTTTCTAAGTTAAATTAGTCAATCGACCTGTCTGATCCCTCAGCTTATCTGTAGCTCTGAAAGGCAGAGCAGGACCTGCAATGGGCTTCAAGATTCTTTGCTGAATAAATGAAAGGACAGATGAATCTGAGTGAGTAAGCAACCTCCTATAGGTAAGAGGATAGCATCTCAGTTCATCCATCTGGTGTTTTGAACGCTGGTTCAAGTATGGGCACTGACACTTAAAAGCTGTATGACCTTAGCAACCATCTTAATCTCTCTGGGTCCTAGTCTCTTTACCCAGATATCACAGTTATTGTAAAGATTCGATGATAGGATGTATGTCAGTCCCTTAGCTTCAAGTTGGCACATAGTATACACTCAAAAAAAAAAGAGACAATTTGTTTTGTATGTGTGGTTAGAAAAAAATGTAAGCAGATGTGCATTGTGTACGCAATTATATCTGCTTATGTAGGCTACACAATAAAGTGTTAGCTAGTGCCAAAGGCATTAGCAATATTCATTGGAAGGACTGATGCTGAAGCTGAAACTCCAATCCTTTGGCCACCTGAGATGAAGAATTGACTTCTTGGAAAAGACCCTGATGCTGGCAGGAGGAGAAGGGGACAACAGAGGATGAGATGGTTGGATGGCATCACAGAATCGATGGGCATGAGTTTGAGCAAGCTCTGGGAGTTGGTGATGGACAGGGAGCCCAATGTGCTGCAGTCCATGAGGCCACAAAGAATCAGACACGACTGAGCAACTGAACTGAACTGAATGCCAGAGGGGAAAATGGGAGAGCAAGTTAAATTTTTTTTCATTTTGTACTTTATAGATACTTCTGTAGTTGAATGTCTTACATTAAGCATGTTTAACTTTTGTCATAACACAAAATTTAAATGAAAAATGAAATCCAACAAGCATATGACAGCATATCATTACTTACCAGTCATACAGGAGATGCAAACAAAAGCACCACGAGATAACCCTGCTCACCACCAGAAAGGCTAAATTAAAAGGCTTCACCTTACCAAACGTTGGCAAGAATGTGGAGCAACTGGAACTCTCATGCATTCTCGGTAGGAGTGTAAATGGTACCACCATCTTGGAAAATGTTTGACAGCTTTTAGTAAGAGGCATTCTTACCTATGAACCAGAAATTCCACTCCTCGCTGTGACCCAGTCAGCAAGAGAAAAACGTATTTCTACAAAAAGCCGTATACACAAATGTTCACAGCATCTTTATTTATAATAGCCGAAACCTGGAAGCAACCCAGATGTCCGTCAACAGGAGGATGGGTGAATACTCTGTAGTGTATCCATACAGTGGAATACCAAACAACCCTAAAAAGAATGAACTGCCTATAGAAGTAACAACATGGATTAATCTTGGAAACATAATGTAGAACAAAAGAAGCCACCACACAAAAGAACATGTGTTGCCTTGTTTAATTCCACTGATGTGAAGTTCTGGGATAAACAAGCTGATTTATGGAAGAATGTGGACTGGCACGAGAGAACATTCTGGGGTGCTGGAAGTATCTCATATCTTGATCTGGGTGATGGTTAAGCCCACATATTTGTTGCTGTTGCCTAGGTGCTGAGTCGTATCCTGCTCTTTTGCGACCCCACGGACTGTAGCCCGGCAGGTTCCTCTCTCCATGGAATATCCCAGGTGGGTTGCCATTTCCTTTTCAAGGGAATCTTCCTGACCCAGGGATCAAACCCTCATCTTCTGCATTGGCAGGCGGATTCTTTACCACTGAGCCACCAGGGAAGCCCTATACCCAAGTATCTACGTGGATAAAAATTAATCAAGCTATGCACAGATGTTCACAGCAGGTTTATTTGTAATAGCTCAAAACTGGAGAAAACTCAAATGGCCATCCATAGGTGAATTGATTAAAAAACTATAGTACATACACAGAGTGTAATACAAGCCAGCAATAAAAAAGACCAAACTATTAACGTACCAAACACCCTAGATGAATCTCAATGATACTGAGTTTGAAAGTCAGACAAAAGAAGAGTAATACTGTATAGTGAGTGAGTGAGTGAGTGAAGTCACTCAGTTGTGTCCGACTCTTTGAGACCCCTTAGACTGTAGCCTACCAGACTCCTCTGTCCTACCTACTCAGACTCCTACCTACTCCTCTGTCCATGGGATTTTCCAGGCAGGAGTACTGGAGTGGGTTGCCATTTCCTTCTCCAGAGGATCTTCCCAACTGAGGGATCGAACCCGGGTCTCCTGCATTGTAGGCAGATGCTTTACCGACTGAGCACATATTGTTCCATTTTTAAAAAATTCTAGAAGATGCAAACTAACCTGAAGTGATGGAAATCAGATCAGTGGCAGGTGGGAGAGGGAGTGGGGAATCACAAAGGTGCAGAAGGAAACTTTGGGGGGTGATGGGTATGTTTCTTTTCTCTATTGTCGTGATGGTTCTGTGGTTGGGTGCGTACACCAAAGATCATCAAATGGTATGCTTTAAGTACGTGCAGTTTATCAATACTTCAATAAAGCTGCAAAAATATTTTTAAAAATTCAGTGAGTTTTGCAGCTGATGTATGTAAATCAGGCATCAAGAAATAAAATAGAAAACAAGAAGCTGTACTTCTGGCCCTGTTACCCAAATTGGCTGGAGAAGGAAATGGCAATCCGACTCCAATATTCCTGCCCAGAAAATCCCATGGACAGAGGAGCCTGGTGGGCTACAGTCTGTGGGGTCGCAAAGAGTCAGACATCACTGAGTGACTAAACAAAACCCAAATTGGCACTTCCAGCCTCTCCCAGTTTCCACAGAATTCTTCTTTCTCACCTGGAGGATGTCCCGGAGAATTTCTCCAGATCAGTGCTCTGCAACTCAGCTGGTGCCCCTGGGATGCACGACTTCTTTATAGTAAATCCTGTTCCATCCATCACAGCCCAGCTCAGACAGTGCTTCCTCCACCAGGAAGCTCTCCTTGTGCCACACCCTCCCAGCACTTTTGGCTCTAAGCTTTATCATGCCACTGTCCACCTCGTATCATCAGAATTAGAATCCAGTGTAGACTGTTTTCCGCTCTAGCTGCTGACGATCATCACCAGAGCAGCCAGCATCTGATGGGTGTGCCCCGCTCTGGGCCGAGCCTGTATGTACATGGTTAATCCCATTGCCTTCCTACAGCAGTCCCTACAATGATGGGGATTATTAGCTTCATTTTACAAAAACTGAGGCCCAGGATGGTGAGTCAGTCCTCACAGAAAGTTGAAGGATATGCAGACTGCTGTTCACCTTGAGGGCAGCCCTGGGCTTTTCCAGGGGCAGAGAACATTTCCCAGGATATGACAGGAAGACACCTTAAAGGGGTAAAGTCTCCCTGTACTTTATTTTTATTTACTTACTTTTTAAAAAGAAGACTTTATTTAAATTATTGCACAAACTTCCCAGATGGTCCAGTGGCTAAGGCTCTGAGCTCCCAACACAGGGGCCCCAGATTCAATCCCTGGTCCAGAGACTAGGTCCCACATGGTGCAACCAAGACTTGGTGCAGCTAACTAAATAAATAAAAGAATAAGTGGCTTTACAAAAGAGACTATTGCAATAGGGGTTATGACTGTCGCAGTAGGAAAGAGAGACTGGGATTATTTTCTGCACGTTACTTTATATGAAAAAAAATTTTTTTTTAGCTTGGCTTTATTTTTAATGAATTAATTACTTTTCCTGCAGATTACTTTAGGTAAAAGGAATTACCTTCAAGTGTTCCAGAGCAGGGTATCCTTGGGAAAAGTAGGCAGTATGGGTTGAGAGCAGCCACAGGAAGGCCTTTCCTCAGAGCTTTTTGTTCTTATTAAACTACCCTTCATTTACAGATGTGGGCCTTTGGCATAGGGGTAGAGTGGGCAGGTTCCTGATTAAAGAGCCCAGACATCCTGAGTCTGCCTGGCTTTGCCAGTGGCTAGTTGGACCCAGTTTTGTCAAATGAACCAGTTTTGTCCTACTGGCAGGGAGTAGGGCTTTGAAATGAAGGAGACCCACCCCTGCGACTGCTTTAGCCTGAGTTCCCTCACCTGTGAAATGGGGATACTATTAGCGCAGCCCTCATGGGACTGTCACGAAGATAAAATATCCAGTCTTTGCCCATGCCCGGCATGTAGGGGCCACTCGGGGTCACGCCCGCTCCTTACCATGATTGCTACTAGTGAGGATGCCAGCATCAGATTCACTCCCTGGCCAGGGAAGCTTCAAGCCTAGTTAGTGAGACAGTGTATCTTAAACCCACCTGGAACACTGGGAGGCACTTCTACAGCCAGCACCGTCCTCTCCAGAAGCGACTGGGCAGCGCGGGGTCAGCTCTGGATGAGGGAGCGAGGCAGGTGGGGTTGTTCCTGTGCAGGACTGGCATCTCACCAGAATGCTTGGCATCACTGACCTTGAGGCACTGAAAGTCAGTAGGCCTCCTCCTGCTCCTCCATGGACACTAGATGCAGCAGTAATTAAAAACGCCCTCATACACACATTTCCAAATACCCCCTGGAAAGAACTCCACCCCTGCCACTGCCTCTTCACCTCTGCACGAGTGCGCGGGTCAAACCCTTTTTAAAGGTGTCTGGGACTTCCCTGGTGGCCCAATGCCTAAGACTCCACATTCCCAATGAAAGGGACCCAGGTTCGATCCCTGGTCAGGGAACTAGATCCCACATGCTGCAATAAACAAATACTTTTAAAAATAAGTAAATAAGTGTGTCTGGTGGACGGAGTAAGGGGCTGATTCCAGCCCGTGCCACCCTTGGCAAGCCAGCTAGAGCTGTGCCACGAGACCATCCCGGTCTGTTGTTGTCACTGGACTGTCCTAATTCACACAGAAGTGCTGAATGGGGTCAGGTGGCCCAGTCCTGAAAGCCCCCTGCCCCTGGGTCCCTGACCAGCCCTTCTCACGCAGCAGTGGGGCGCACCCCAAACCCGGCTCTACGCTCTCCTCACTAAATCTCTCCCTCGCCCCCACCTTCCTCTCGGGCCTCCTCTGTTCCTCTGCATGCAAAGAGGTGCCCTTAAGGGGACATCTCAGTCACCCCTCATGTACTCAGGCACACAGAAGCCAGGATTATTCTCATCTTGTCTGGAAGAACCAGAGAACAAAAATCAGTAAGACTGAAGGGATAGAGGAAGGCCCCACCCAAGAAGCCCCGCCCAGCTTCACCGCAAGCTTAGTCACTCGGTGGCGGGGAGGCACTGCCAACGCTGCCATCCTCGCCAGGCTCTGAGTCACCAGCTGGTGAGGGGCCGCCTCAGCCCAGCAGGAAACCAAGCTTGACATGGAAGGAGTTGGGCGGAGGTTGGCAGAGCCCAAAACCCCTCCTG
This sequence comes from Aepyceros melampus, assembly GCA_006408695.1. NCBI lineage: Eukaryota > Metazoa > Chordata > Mammalia > Artiodactyla > Bovidae > Aepyceros > Aepyceros melampus. Next base: position 763,909 of record SJXQ01001064.1, read on the forward strand.
GCTGTCCTGGAGGAACTGGGTGGCTATCAACGCTGGCTCAGCAGCCAAGCTCTCTCCGGGACGTGTCAGGAAGTCAGGAACTGGGCCAGCCTCGGGGTCCCTGCTCTCAGGGGGTCTCCCTCTGCAGGGTGGGGGGAGATGGGAGTTTAGACTTGTGCACCAGTCACCGTGACAACAGAGGGTTCTTGATAAGGGAGGTATTGTAGCCACATGGCGAGTGTCAGGGGATGCCGGCTGCTACAGTTATTTCATCAGGGCCATTTGTCACCACGAGTCAAAAGCCTCAAAAGAAGGCTTATACCAATCATCTCACTTCTAGAAATATAGCCTCAGAAGATAATTCAGAAAACAAGTGTCCAGTCATAGGCAAATAGTTTAATGGGTCATACAATGCAACACTGAAAGCAGTGAAAGCGTTAGTCACTCAGTCGCATCCTTCTATTTGCGACCCCATGGACTGTAGCCCACCAGGCTCCTCGGTCCATGGAATTCTCCAGGCAAGAGTACTGGAGTGGGTTGCCATTACCTTTTCCAGGGAATCTTCCCAACCCAGGGATCAAACCTGGGTCTCCATAATTGCAGGCAAATTCTTTACCATCTGCTTATACCACCATTAAAACTTGTAGAATTAACCATTTATTTGCATAGGAAGATGCTAATTTTACATATTACATTGTTAAGTGATAAACCAGTGGGTGAGTAAATAGTAGCATAGTCAGTCAGTTTAGTCGCTCAGTTGTGTCCGACTCTTTGTGACCCCATGAATCGCAGCACGCCAGGCCTCCCTGTCCATCACCAACTCCTGGAGTTCACTCAGACTCACGTCCATTGAGTCCGTGATGCCATCCAGCCATCTCATCCTCGGTCGTCCCCTTCTCCTCCCGCCCCCAATCCCTCCCAGCATCAGGGTCTAGTAGAGGCTCCCTTTTGTGTCTGAGAACTTTCAGGACTGGGCCATCTGACCCCATTCAGCACCTCTGTGTGCAGCACAGTGTATGATTGCTCTGACGCTGGCCGAGCTGTGTGGGGGCTTTTCTTCTCCTACGTGTTGTGGGACCTTGGCTAGGTCACTTCACCTCGCTGACACTGAATTCTCTCTCCTTGAAGATGAGTGTCCCTGCAAAGGGCCTCCTTCACAGACGCCCAGAGCTGGGTACAGCAGAAGCCTGCAGTGAATGGGAACTTTTGTGGTCTTCATCATCTCGTTGTTATTATTTCTCACTCCCCACCTATTTGCTGGTACTTCAACACCCCCTCTTCTGACTTTGGGGTTGTTGAGTCCAACTGGGAGTCATGACCTGTGGGAGTGGTGAGCACTTGGTTCTTGGAGGTATGGAAGCAAAGACTCTGTAGAACCAACTATGCTATCAAATGGGGAGTGAAGTGGGAGTGGCCACGGCAGGCACGTGCGCAGGCAGGTCTGTAAACAAGCCTGCTGAGCCCCAGGGACCAGGTGGGTGTCCACTGCCACATTCCCCTCCAGAGCCCACGATTCACCCAGGCTCCCATTACGTCTGACACTAGGGATGCCATTTTGAATGAGAACATCCTTGTCCTCGGAGAGGAAGTTCTATTTAAACAAGTAATCAGACATAAAATAATTATGAATGTACTGACTGTGAAGGAAGGAGTTAAAGGCCAGTGGGTGAGGTGGGGAGCTGGACGGTCATTTTAGCTGAGGTCTGGGGGATGAATTGTGCTGGATGTGGCAAGACAGGGAGAGGAATCAGCGTGTGTGGAAGCTGTGGCGTAGGATAGAGCCTGGCCAGCTCAAGGATGTGAAAAGTCAGTGTGACTTGTGAAGGGCAAGATGAAGAGATGCTGGCAAGAGCCCTAAACACCATGGTTGGGATCTGACTTTATCACCAGGACAGTGGGAGCCACAGAGGTTATTTGTTGTTGTTGTTATTGTTATTTATTGATTGATTTTGGCTGGACAGAACGCAGGAGTGGGTTCTGAGTTCCCTGACCAGGAATCAAATCCTTAACCCCTGCATTAGAAGCGTGAAGTCTTAACCACCGAACTGCCAGGCAAGTCTCAGCCACAGAGGTTTGAAGCAGGGGAACAGCATGGTCATCTTTGTGTTTTAGAATCCAGCTGGCTGCCCAGTGAGGAACAAATGGGAGGCTGGAGGCAGGGAGGCCAAAGAGGCTGCTGGGCATTCTACCAGGCTGGTAGTCACGGGGCCTGGACTTGAGCGTGGCTGGGGAGCTGGCCACCGGAGGAGCGAGAAAGGACTAGCTGCGGGAGGGCAGGTGGCAGATGGAATGGACTTTGAGCTGCATCTCCTTCCATCACCCAACAGTTAATAAAGAGGGGAGGTCTGGGCGGGGTGCCAGGGTCCCTTCCGAGCAACGGGCCATGCCAACTGGAGACACAGTGGTGGACACATGATATGCCTTAAAAACAAGATCCTGATTCATTCACACTCCCTGCTGTTTACCTGAGGTGTTTGTTTTTTTTTCCTCCTGGGCTATTTCAGGTCTGACAGGTTTGTGGGGAGGGCAGAGCTGGGGCTCTCAGCCAACTGGGAGGGAGAGGGACCAATGTAGGGAGGGGGTGGAGGGTGGGCAGGCCCAGCAGGTGGGCAGGAAGGAACCTCCCCTCTTGGCTCCAGGTCTGGACCATTCCTATCCTTTGTCCACATGCCTGTTATCTTCCGCCAGGCTCTGGGGCCCAGGGCCAAGGAAAGGGTGTGGGCAAGCCTGGCGGATCGAGATGGCCCCCAGAGCCCTGGAGAAAGAGCACAGACACCCCTGTACCTGCCTCTGCCTTGCCAAGTTGAAAGATCCTTCCTGTAGAAAAAAAAGATCTTTAAAGTAAAAAAGAAGAAAGATAGACATTCCAACAGAAAAGCAGAGGACCTGAATAAGAATAACCACCCCCAGATAGCCAAAAGATATATGAAAAGATTCTTTAGTTTACTTCAAACTAAAAACTGAACACCAAAACTGCCTCGAGTAGGAGAGCAAGGGTTCCCAACCTTTACAGTTGAGAAATTCTCCTGATGGCTAACTTCCTGGGATCCCTTCCCCTTCCTCCTATGGGGCTGATGACTAAAATCGTTTGTCTTTCCTTTCAAAAATAAATCATTCTTCCCCCACCCAAAGATTATCACTAGCCTGATTTATTACCTTAAAGTAGTGGAGAGTTGAGAACTTTTAAAGAATTTTACAATCTTCCCAGAATAAAGCTAAAAACTCCATGTTCTGGATGTCTGGGGAGTCTCCTATCTGGTCCCACCTAGCCAGGGAAGGGCCCCTCTTTCCCCGTCCCTGCAGGAGCCTGGGAATAGCCATCAGGCCCTGGGGCCTATAGGGACTCATGTTCCTTGCCTTTGCACACACTGATGTCTTTACCTGGTACTCTCTCTCCTTGCCCACCTAGCCAGTGTTTAAACTGCTAAGTGCACACCATGAAATATCATCTTTAAAAAATGCACTTGGGGCTTCCCTTGTGGCTCAGTGGTATAAAGAATTTGCCTGTCAATGCAGGGGACATGGGTTCGAGCCCTGGTCTGGGAAGATCCCACATGCTGCAGAGAAACTAAGCTCCTTGTACCACAACTACTGAAGCCCATGCTCCTAAAGCTTGTGCTCTGCAACGAGAAGCCACAACAATGAGAAGCTCATGTCCTGCAACAAGAGTAGCCCCTGTGTACTGCACCTGGAGAAAAGCTGATGCAGCAATGAAATCCGCCCCACCCTCCCAAAGAAAGAATCCTTAAGGGACTTCCTTGGTGGTCCAGGGGCCAGCTTGCCTGCCAATGGACCAGACCCAGCGGCCGCAACTGGGACCCTTTTGTCTCTGGTCTCCTCCTGATGCGGACAACTGGCCAGAGTGCCCCAACCGGTAAGGAACAAGAGACTTTATTGACCTCTCTCCCCTTCCCTCTCTCTTTCCTCTCCTTAACCCTTCCTATCCTTTCCTGTTTTTCTAGTCCCCCAGTCCTGGATGCAGGAATCTGGTCTAAGGGCCCTCAGCCTGAGCTGAGGATTGGAGACTGATCACCTCCTCTTGGCAGAGAGCTCGAATCCTGGTTCTGGTCTGGCCTGATTTCTGGTAGGGCCGAGTTCCAGTCCTCCCTTCTCTGGAGGGCCAGGGTCAAGTCCCATAACACCTGGGTATCTGCAGGTGGCAGGAGACGTCTGTAAGGCCACCCCTTTCGCCCCCTTCTCCCGCCTCCTCCCCCTTCTTTTTTCAACCTGGCATCCTTTCCTCCCTTGAAATCTTTGATGTTAGTACTTGGATCTGAAGTTCTGTGTCTCTATAGGAGTTTTTCTGAGAGATTGTATTCTTGTATTTAAGGGCTTCCCTGGTGGTGCAGAGGTTAAAGCGTCTGCCTGCAATGTGGGAGACCTGCGTTCGATCCTGAGTCGGGAAGATCCCCTGGAGAAGGAAATGGCAACCCACTCCAGTATTCTTGCCTGGAGAATCCCATGGACAGAGGAGCTTGGTGGGCTACAGTCCACGGGCCGCAAAGAGTCGGACACGACTGAGCGACTTCACTTTCACTTGGTAGTCCAGTGGTTAAGATTCCCAATATAGGGGGCACCAGTTCAATCCCTGGTTGGGGAACTAAGGTCCTGCATGCCATATAAGGAGGGGGAAAAATCCTTGTAATTGATGATTCTTCCAACAAAGTCATTGTGAGGATTCTGTGAGACAAGGCAGGGAAAGTCTGGCATGATATGTAGATGCGGTGTCAGTGAAGTAAGGTCGCTCAGTTGTGTCCGACTCTTTGCGACCCCATGAACTATACAGTCCATGGAATTCTCCAGGCCAGAATACTGGAGTAGATACCTTTCCCTTCTCCAGGGGATCTTCCCAACCCAGGGCTCGACCCCGGTCTCCCACATTACAGGCAGATTCTTTACCAGCTGAGCCACAAGGGAAGCCCATTTATTTTTGATCATGCTGTGTGGCTTGTGGGATCTCAGTTCCCCAACTTGGGATAGAACCCTGGAATCCCACAGTAGTGAAACCCTGGAATTCTAACCACTAGACCACCAGGGAACTTCCTGTTTTTCATTTTAAAATCAACTTTATTGAAGTAGAATTTACATGCAATCAAATGCACCCCCTTATAAGTCACAGTCTGATGAATTTTGACAAATAAGTACTCTTGTGTAACTGCCAAGACACAGACTGTTTCCATTCACCCCCAAATCTCCTCCCTGATTTTTTTTGCAGTCGATTCCCCTCCACCCTGCTGCAATTTTGTGTGGACCGAATGAATCTTTAATTCAAGGGGACGGGCCCTGTGCTGTGAGGGGAGTTATTCACATGTTTACAGCGTCTTTCCTCTTCCACAAGCTTGTTTGTCTCACATGGGAGGACATGGGTGCTTAGAAGGTCTAGGTGACGACACATGACAGAAGGTCTCCAAAGCCAAGAGGGAGAGCTCCTGGGCTAGGAGCCTGACCCTGGGAAGTTTGCGGGTGTTTTGGGCTCACAGGCCTGTTTGCACCACAGAGGCTGGCAAAAGGCTGGCTTGTGGCCTCACCTTTACCCCAACTGGTCCAGGCCTCCTGGGTGTTCAGATGTCAGATACCTTGATCTACCCACCTCTCAGGTTAGAGCAGGCCTTTCCAGTGTCTACAGTTTGGGTCATGGGAAAAAGAAAATGAGGCTAGTAGTATCCTTTGCTTCTGGTGGCTCAAAGAGAAGCCAGCGTGTCTGCCTCTGCCTGGGTTCTGGCTCCACCTTACTGTGTGACCTTGGCAAGTCACTTTCCTCCCTGGGCCTCAGTTTCCATCTCTGCCAGCTTGACTTCAGCTTCACCTCATAGTTCTCTGCTGTGTGAATACATCCTGCTCTTCATCCTGCGCTTCTGCCCATGCTATCCCCACTCCTTGCAACGCTCTTCCTTGGGATCTGCTGTCACAGTTCTCGTTCTTCTAGCTCGTAGTTCTGGTACTACTCCTTCCGTGATTTTCCTCCAGACAGAATGCTGTGTTCCTTCCTCAAGCTTCTCTATGCTCTCAAGGGCAGGGACTGTGACAAATAATAGAATGATGGGTTCTGTTTACTGAGATGACCCAACCTGTGCCAGGTGCTGTGCTAGTCACTCTGTTATCTCATTTAATCCTCACAACAAAGCATCATTATTCTCAGTGGACGGATGAGGAAACACGTTCTCAATAATGCCACATGTCCTGGGGCCCAGAGCAGGTAGGACAGCTTGCATCCTCTCTTCTCATCCCCAGCATCTTGTAGAGAGCCGAGCCAGCAGGTGTTTGTTTATCACCGAACACATGAAGAGTGCCTGTATCCCATTAGTCAACTTCAAACCTATCTTCTGTTGGCATTGGCAGGCTGAAGCACTGTGCTCAGCAATGTCAACTTTTATTATCATCGCTTTCTGCCGATGTCACAGTTGCAGTGATAGCTGTCCAGTTACAGGGTGGGGCACACAGAGAAGTGGATAAGTACGCAGTCACTGGGGTAAGCAAGCAAAAACGGGATGACCCCTAGGACACAGTACAGGAGGTCTGAACATCAGCAGCCAAGTATGGCTTCTGCTACCCCAGTCCATTATCTGGGGGTCCCAGGGGTTAACCTGGCTCCTCTATCAGCTTGGGGGATAGTGGGGTAGAACTGAAACACATTCTCCTGGTACCTGTGACCCAACCCCCAAACTCCATGCTCTCCATGGGTTTTGAATCTGCATCTTTTACAAACTGTACTTTTTTTTTTTTTCCTATTCCTGACTTGTCCTGTCCCACAAGCCACCTCCGGAGTGAAATACCCACATGCGAGCCCGAGGAACGCGCGCCTGGCCTTTGAGTCGGAGCTCTCCTTGCCACCTCCCTTTTCCTTGCACTGTTGTGCAAGACGGGCGGGTACACCTTCTGAGGCAGGTCGGATCAAGGCCAAGGAACTTCCTGAGAGCTGGCAGCCGCGGGCGGGGCTGGGGGCAGGGGAGCAGGGGCAGGAGGAGTGCTCCTGGACTTCGCCTACCGGTCCCCCACGTCCTTCTCGGTGTGGCTCTCTTCCCAAGGGGGTCGGGGAAGGTGGGGGGCGTTGACGTCCAGGCTGGAACCCCGCAGGCACCCCCGTCCTTTCAGACGGCCCCCCCACCAGCGCCATCTCTTTCTGCGTTTCGGTCACTGTCCGGTGCGCCCCGCTCCGCGTCTCCCTCCTCGGCCTCGCTTTCTCCGACCTCCTCTTTGTTTCTGTCTTGCAGGCGGCCCTCGCATCCCCCGGCCCCTGCCCCGCCCGCTCGCCAGCCACAGAGGATGGGGCGGGGCTCGAGCCTGGGGGCGTGGCCTGGCGGGGCGGGGCTGGGCGGGGCGGGGCCGCGGGCTGGGGCGCGAGGCGGAGGCGGCCAGCTAGTGGACGGACGCTACTGGAGCCGGAGCGCGAGCCGGGCAGAGGCCGCAGCCAGGGGCGGCGGGAGCAGGGCGGGCTGGCTCCATGGCGCCAGCGGCGCCTGTCTGAGCAGCGCAGGCAGCGGCAGGCGGCGGCCGGATCGGGCCTCGCGGCTCCTCCTCACCATGGGGGACGTGCTGTCCACGCACCTGGACGACGCCCGGCGTCAGCACATCGCAGGTGAGTCCAGCGCCTCGCAGCGCGCTCGGGGGTCCGGCGGGGAGCCCCGGCCACGCCCCCAGCCCTGCCTGCCTGCTGGGGTCTGCGGAGAGTCAGGCCCGGGGCAGGGCGGGAGTGGCCCAAGGACAAGACCTGTTGTCCAAGCTTGTTTCTCCTACGTCTGGGTGCCCCTTCCTGGCTCCTTCTGAGCCCGCCCTTCCCCCTCCCGAAGGGACTCGAACTTCCACCACCCCTGGGAGCCGCCGGGTCTCTGGATTCCCGGACACACTCCCGCAGTCTGAGCTGTGGAAGAGGGTCGCAGCCTCCCTACTTCATCTTGGGTATCTCTACTCGGAAGAGGTCCGGGCCCACTCGGCCAGCGTGTCCTGACCTTCCCTGACTGTCCCAGGCCCCGACTTGCTCTGGCTCCAGACCCAGTACACGTGGCCGAGGCTTCCAAGGGACTGGCCTATCAGGGTCCGAGCCTGAGCCTGGGGAGTGGGCCTAGGAGAGATGGGGTGCACAGGAGGGGTGGGTCAGAGCCCCTGTCCCTGGCCTCCGGCACAGCTGGGTGCTTCCCCCGGCAGCTTGTTTAGGGGGCTGGTTAAGGCCAGAGCCCAGCCTCCTCAGACCCCTCCTTCAACCGCGCCAGCTCCCAGCCCTGCACAGTGGCCCCTTCTCAGAAGGGCAGCTGCCCTCTTCCTCCCTGGGAAAGCACAGGGAGTGCTGTAGGGTCCTGGCTCCTCCTTCCCCAAACCCCAGGAATGGAGAGACAGGGTAAGACCCCCAAGCTGCCTGGGAAACTCAGTTCTGGGGGAGGCTGCCAGGGGGGAATCCCAGCGTCTGTTTCCCATCTGGGATCTCTTGGACAAGTCTCCTAATGTCCTGGCCCCTTGGTTTCCCCCTCTTCGAAATGGGGTGAATACTTTCTTCTTAATCGATTTAAGTAAGCTAATTCACATGGCTCACTTAACGCAGCTCTGGCGTGGGGGAGACCCCAGTGTGTGGGGTGCTGGTCCATGTGGAGTAGTGGGGGGCAGTCTGTGAGAAGGGAGCCTGTTGCTCTTGGCTGAACTTGCCTCTCTGTCTGGTAGACCTAGCACACTGTGCCTGCCTACATTACGACGTGTCCTGCCATCCTGTAGAGTTTCAGCTGCTGTGTTCTGCCCACTCAGACCTCTGGAGAACAGGAACCAGGGGTCTCCCAATGCTGTGTTCCCACCCTAGCTGGACACAAAGATTTGTCCTGTGACTGGGGTCCTGGGCCCACGCTGGAGATCCCCTTTTGTGCCAGGCCTGGGGCTGGCCCAACGGGTGATGTAGAAGTGAGTCAGACCCTCTCCAGCATCAGACCAGCAGGGGGTTAAGTCCTGGAACACTTGTTTGTAGGACAGGCCTGGACTCTGGGAGGAGGAAGGCTGGGGCGGAGTCTTCCTGTCCCCTCCCTGTCGGTGGCAGCCTCCTGGGGTTCTATAACAGTCCATCCATTCACGACCTCCTCCTGGGGCCCTCTCACCCCAGCCTGGGTGGGGTGTGGTGCACCTTCTTGAGGGGGGCGTTTACCGCCGCCCCCCCCCCCCCCCCCCCCCCCCCACCTACA
>SJXQ01001064.1:773198-783741 GCA_006408695.1 Aepyceros melampus
CACACACACCCAGCTCTGGCTCTCCCCCCTTCCTGCCTCCTGGGCTGAGAACTGCCACCTTGAAGGGGAGGAGATGGAGGCCGCAAAAGGTGAAGTGTCCTCTCCTGGGCAGGCTTGGGTTTGTTTTGTGGATACCAGGTTGGCTGGAAGAGGGCTGGGCTCACTCAGAGCCTGCTGGCCTCTTTCTTCTCAAAACTTCAGTGCTATTAATAGCCCTCTTCAAATGCCTCAAATTCCTGGTCCAGGCTCACCTGAGGGGGCTCCTGCAGTACCGGGTAGGAGGGGAGGCAGCCAGCAGCCTCCAGCCCCCCTCCCACGGGAGGAGGCTGCCTGAGAAATCTCTGGGGAGATTGTGGCATCCTCCTTGCCCCTCCCACGGAGCAGCCAGGGCAGTGGGGCATTTTCCTGCAGGACAATTAAAATTCCAGAGCCCTCCCCCTCCGGCCCAGGGCTGCCCTGTAAAGAAGTCAGCTGTGCTCTGATTTCCGAGGCTCCATTCCTGTTCAGGTTCTGTGGCTTGGCCGGTGGCTCCTGGGGCTCCTTGCGCACCCCGAGCAAGTGAGTGCCAGCCTGCAAGTCCTGGCAGGGGTCAGGCACGCTCCTGCCCATGGTGCTGTTTTTTTTTTTTTTTTTTTTTTTTGTTGTCATGGCACCTTTCATCCTGGAATTTCAAAGCTCCTGGCAAGCAGGGGCTTGTTCTCACACTGGTGGCCCCATGTGGTTGGTGGCAGGATGAGCCTCTTCTTCGTTCATAGGGGAGTTTGCATGGAGGAAGAACCCTGGCCAGGGAGCCAGGAGGCCTGTGTAACCTCGGGCAGCCACTTGCTCTTACTCTCTCTCCTCTCTCGGGGTCTCAGTTTCCCGCTGTCACCGACCCATTGTGCTTCCTGAGGGCCAAAGTCACTTCCGGCTCTGAGGGCCTTGTTGTTCAGTTGCTAAGTCGTGTTTGACTCTTTGCTATCCCATGGACTGCAGGCTTCCCTGTCCTTCACTGTCTCCTGAAGTCTGCTCAAACCCATGTCCATGAGTCAGTGATACCATCCAACCATCTCATCCTCTGCTGCCCCGTCTCCTCCGAACCACCTGCAATGTTTCCCACACACCTCAGACTTGAGCCAGCTCAGGGTCTCCTAAATCTCCAGCTCAGGTGTCTAAATCTCAATTTTCTTATCTGTAAAATGGGAATAATGACATCATGCAGGTCTGAAACTTAGCCCAGTGCTTGGGACACAGTAAGTGCTTAGCAAACATCTGCCTTTGTTATTGAGATGGTTCTTTATTCTCTATTCCTGAAAGGGGTCCGGTGTTTGAGTTTAAAGGGAGCAGTTATAGCTGTGGTTAAGGGCTTGTCCAGGGTCTGTCCAGGGTCTGGGGTCAAGTTGATGCTGGTTTCCTGGATGTAAGAGTCCACCTGGGTTTTGGGAACCTGTGATTGCCTTCTGCATTGGCATATGTGTGAGATGGACATGGGTTATCTGGAGTGGGTCTGGACGGCAGTGAGTGATGGGGGACCCATATGACAAGGAAGGAACTAGGACGTGAAGAGATGGAGGGTTAGGCCAGCTCATAGCTTCTACCTGGTGCAGAGGCCACGACAAGTGTGGGCGTTCTGGTGGCTCCTGTGAGCACTGTAAGAGGGGTTCTTTGCATATGGTCTGAGCCACATAAACCAAGATGGGACAGATGAGGGAGTGAGCTCACTGTTGCTCAAGGTATACAAGTAGGGGGTTGGGTGCTGCATTCATGGCAGGAAACCTGGCCCTGCCTGGCATGGAACAGTGGGGGATGGGAGGGGGACTTCTGCCTCAAGGATGGCCTTAAAGGACTCGATTGTTGCTCTGGAAATTCTGTTGACCAGGATGAAATTGTGGTGGGCAAGGAACTACCTCCCCCTCACTGCCTACATACACACAGTGCCCTGAGGTTTATCAGCTGAGAGCGCTCCTGCCGAAGTTTGCCAGGGCCTGCCCACTTCCCTTCTGCTGGCCTCACCTTTCCCGTTGCCAATTCTTTTATTAAATAGCAGCTTTATTGAAACGCAATTCACTGCCAGCCAGTTTGCCCAGTGGACCAGTCAATGGTTTTCTGTATATTCAGAGTCGGACAACCATTCCCATGATCAATTCAGAATCTTAGGTCACCCATGAAAGAAACTCTCTACCCATGAGTCGTCACCCCTCCGCCCCTCCCTTGCTTCTCCTCCAATCCTTCCCAGTTCTAGGCTACCACTGCTCGTGTTACGTGATTGCAAAAGTAAGGAACACACAGACAATTTGAGAGTGGAGAAGTGAAAGAAAAATTAGAGCTCTTCCATGTTCAGTCCCTCTCCCCAGAAGAAACCCGTCCAGATTGGTGTGTCCGGGTCCTCAAACTCCCATGGCTGTGTACATACACATTTAGCTCTGTTTACAAAAAGAGGTCCCATGGTATATTTCTGTGGTTTGACTTTTCTCCCCCCCGTCAGTATATTGTGAGTGTCTTTCCATGTCAGAACACGAGCCTCCCTCCTCCTTCTGATGGTGGGTTTCCTTTTGTGCATGGCGCGGTTTGCTTACTCAGACCCCTGTCAACCAACCCGGGGTTGTTTCCAGTGTTTTGCTAGTAACCATGGTGCTGCCCAACTGCGCTGCATGCATCCTGAGCCAGGTTCCCCTATCAGAGCGGTCTCAAAACAAAAACACCTGGGTCACGTTTTGATGGATTGACGTAGAGCCTCTGAAAAGGCTCCCTCCTGACAGCATGTGTACTTCAGTCCCGAAGATTATCACCCTTTTGGACCATCAAATATGAGAAAAGGGGGTATCTTTTTAATTTATTGAACAAAGTAATGAATATCTTTTGTTTGTTTTATGAACTGATTTTAAAAGCCTGCCTTTCCTCCTTGGGCCGTGGTTGTGCCTCCCAGGAGTTCAGCGGTGGAGGCTGTGCCTGTCCAGGTGTGTGGCATCCTGATGCTGCCCCGGGCTTTGCAGGGAGACCACCAGGCCGCCGGAAGCAGTGCGCTACTCCCCTCCCCCCACCCCTTCTGTGCTGAACACGAGCCTCCCTCCTCCTTCTGATGGTGGGTTTCCTTTTGTGCATGGCGCGGTTTGCTTACTCAGACCCCTGTCAACCAACCCGGGGTTGTTTCCAGTGTTTTGCTAGTAACCATGGTGCTGCCCAACTGCGCTGCATGCATCCTGAGCCAGGTTCCCCTATCAGAGCGGTCTCAAAACAAAAACACCTGGGTCACGTTTTGATGGATTGACGTAGAGCCTCTGAAAAGGCTCCCTCCTGACAGCATGTGTACTTCAGTCCCGAAGATTATCACCCTTTTGGACCATCAAATATGAGAAAAGGGGGTATCTTTTTAATTTATTGAACAAAGTAATGAATATCTTTTGTTTGTTTTATGAACTGATTTTAAAAGCCTGCCTTTCCTCCTTGGGCCGTGGTTGTGCCTCCCAGGAGTTCAGCGGTGGAGGCTGTGCCTGTCCAGGTGTGTGGCATCCTGATGCTGCCCCGGGCTTTGCAGGGAGACCACCAGGCCGCCGGAAGCAGTGCGCTACTCCCCTCCCCCCACCCCTTCTGTGCCTCAGCCGCTGCCCTTAGCTTAGGTCTGGGTCAGCCCCTGGAGGTGAGGCGTCTGGGGAGATTCTGCCCTGCTCTTGAGTCTTCTTACATAATGTGCTTTTGTTGGCGTTGACCCTGCCCTCCCTCCTCCCCCCCGCCTCCCCTCTTTTCCTTTCCCACCGCCGGGGCCTGAGCTCCGCCTCGCCTGCTCAGAGCTGCCTCCCACCTCACCCCTCCATCCTTCCCACACACGCTGCCAAAGAGCGTTTCTAGACCCAAACTGGGCCGTGGGCCTCCCTCCCTGCCGCCTGAGGAATGAGGTTTAGAGACAAAACTAGGAGAATCAGTCACCACCATCCTGCAAGAATTCATTCTTTAGTGGTATTTCCCTTCTGTGCTTATTGTTACACACTGCTGAGACTGTGACTCAATTCGTTTTAAACGATGTATAATAAACATCTCTCCCTGGTCATCAGAACCTCCCTGGAAGCAATCCCCAAAACTCCGTCTTGTTCCGCCCAAGCCCGTCTGTGCAGACGTTTTTCTTAGCCTTTTCCCCTAAGGCAGGACATCGCCGGGCTCCCCTGTGACCAAACAGGTGGTTTTCAGGGGCAAACTGAGTCACTGTTTGTCTCCTTTCCCACTCCGGTCAGCTTCCCTGCTGAAGAGAGACTCATCCACTTACCCTCCCCTCCCCCAGCCCACAGCCTGCTCCCGCCAGCCTGGGCATTTCGAGGGAGGTCCATTCCTGGGAGCCCCCTGACGCCTCTAAGCATCTTTCCTTGGGAGTGGGCTCAAAGGGGCTGCTGGTGACCTGGGGGGGGACACGGACTGATGTCCATGGCATCTGGGTGTGACCAACCGTATATCTCCTGCTGCTTCTCTTGAGGGCAGTCCACTGATTTGTCTCCTGCCAGAGGATGAGAGATAGAGGAAGGAGGGGCCGCTCCTAACCTGTCCGCTCAGCCCTTGTTTAACTGAGCACTTATTCTGTGCCAAGCCTTCCTTTGTCTCTTTGAATCTACACCTGCCACCTCCCTTCCCAGCATCTTACTGGCCATGGTTGGGAGCACAGGGACAGAGCAAGTCAGTGGCCAGGGAGACAGCGTGGAAAAGGGCCCAGAGAGAGACAGGCGCTGGGGACAAGGGGGCTGGGAAGGGAGGAGCCGAGTGGGAAGAGCGGCATGTGTCAGAGGCCCCCCTCCGGTCATTACTCAGCCCCGACTCAAGTCTGTCTTTGGCCAGTCCTGCCCTCCTGCCGGCGCCCCCTCCTCCTCCGCAGACCGAGCTCATGACTCACTCCAGCCTGGGTCTCCTCTGCGCAGCATCCTTCTGCGGTCGCAGAAATTCCTCAGCTGCTTTTCCTTCCCCTGCCCCGCCCCCAGCCACTTCCCTGCCTGGGGAAGAAGGGTTTTCTGAAGACGGGTGCCGGGCAGCCTTGGAAGCAAAGATGGAGGTTTCACGCCCTCGAGGGTGGAGCCGAGCCATGCCCCCGCTTCCCGGTCGGATCTTGGGGCCTGAGTCAGAAACGCTGCAATCTTTCTGATCATGCTGATTTTTCAAACTGGAAGAACAGGAAGTGCCCATCTCTCCAGGGCCCCTGGTTCCACCCCAGCCCGGGAGCCATCTCAGTGTATAGTGTAGATGTGCTTGGGTGGAGGGACCTACCTGGTGACACAGCGGGTAAGACAGAAAGAAGCAGGGAGTCCTGGGCAAGGCTGCGCAGCAGACTGCTTGGGTTCGAGCCAGAGCTTTGCCACCGGATGGCAGGTTGGCCACCCTCTCTGAGCCTCTGTGTCTCCCTTCTGTAAAAGAGGTTGACAGTGCGGGTTTCTCAGGGTATAGAATCAAGAGTGACAGCCCCTGCCCGGCGCAGCCCGGGGCTGGTGAGCGAGGAGAACACAGCACGTGGTAGCTCTGATGACTGACACTTCCCGGTCAGACATGGCCAGGTCTGTCCTGCAGCCTCTGGCCCCCAGGCCCCTGCCATGTGCTCCAGGAAGTTGGCATGGCCCAGGTTGAGGAGCCCCCAGACTCTGGCCCTGGACAGCTGCAGTGGTCAGTAGGCACCTGGGGGTGGAGGGCTGAGACAGGCTGTGCTGACGCAGCAGAGTCAGTCAACAGCGTTGCCTGCGCTGTGCCCGATGTTGGGCAGGGCCCAGAGAATAAACAGGCAAAAGACAGATGAGAACATGCCCCCTTCCCCTGGCCGTGTGTCCAGATTTACTTGCTTGATCTGGGTTTCTGTTCACTGATGGCTCTTATGACTCCGACCAATGGCTCTGCCTTGCTCTGTGCCTTTTCTCTCCATCTGTGACCCCAAGACCAGGATCTACTTACAGGCATTCTCTGCCTCTGAAAATCCTTTCCTTGTGGTCTTGAGATGCCTCCTAAAGGCAGGGCTGGGTGGGTTTGGATGTTAGAAGTTGAAGGGGAGGGTCCCCATCTGTGTATCTGTGAGACCCCGCAGGTTCTGCAATGGGCTCTGGCCCAGACACACTTGGTCATTCTTTTATTCATTCACTCAATAGTTATTGATCTCCTACTGTGTGCCAGGCACTGTGCTGGATACCAGGGGCATACCGTGTCCCAAGCTCTTCCACAGCCCCTGCCCCTGTGGCACTGCCTGGCTGACTGCCCCTCTGCAGGCTGAGGGGTATCCTCAGGGGCACAGACCTTCAGTGGGAAAGTGTGAGGGGTGACTGGTGACCGGTGGGTGAGGAGGGATGGGGGATGAAGATGAGGGAGCTACAGGGGCTGGCCTTAAAGAAGAGAGGACCTTGTCCTGAGTGTCCTGGGGAGGCCTAGGAGGGTGGGTGAGAGGAGGAGGAGAGCCCAGTGGTGAGAGAGGTCCGAATCAGTATGGACGGGGTAGAGTCAGGGTACGTGTGTGTGTGTGTGTGTGTGTGTGTTTGACTCTGTGTGTATGTGTATATGGGGTGATGGGGCAACAAGCCTTGGTGATGCTGTGTGTGAGATTGGGAAGGCCTGGTGCCAGGTCTTGGTACCGTGGGATTGATGGACCCCATCAGTTTGTTTTGGGCTTCCCTAGTGGCTCAGCGGTAAAGAATCTGTCTACAGTGCAGAAGATGCAGTAGACTTAGGTTTGATCCCTTGGTCGGAAAGATCCCCTGGAGAAGGGCATGGCAACCCACTCCAGTATTCTTGCCTGGAGAATCCCATGGACAGAGGGGCCTGGCGGGCTATAGTCCGTAGCGTCATAAAGAGTCGGATACGACTGAAGCGACTGAGCACATAGGTTTTATTGAGGTAATCAGTGGTCCTGCAACCCCGCTTATCATTCCCCTGATGATGGGAGACTCACTCCCTTGGTCAGCAACTCTGTATGAGAACCATTTCTTCCAGGGGCAGAATGCGAAGAGGTCTGGGCCTGGATTCTGAGGACCTGACTTTGAGATCCTGTCTCAGTGGCCCTGTCATTTGGCAGGTGACGTCCCTTCTCCAGACCTCAGGTTCCTTATCTGTCAAGTGGGTCTGCGGCAGCCTGGACATGCTAGATCGTTGTGAGGAATCAATGGGATGATGTCCCATTGTCACCAGTCCTTCCTGTTGTGTGTCGTCTGTGACAGGATGTTGGCCGAGGGAGTCCCTCCTCTCAGGAATCAAAAGTGCAGGGCTCGGGCCAGGGCGCTGGGGTCAGGGTCCTCATGCAGGGCCAGGGGCTCCAGTGGGAACCGGGCACCCAGGAGGGGTAGAGGAAGAGTGAATTGTAGTTTGGGGACTTCCCTGGACTTCCAGTGACTAAGACTCTGCACTAGCAATGCAGAGGGGTCCAGGTTCCATCCCAGGTCAGGGAACTGGACCCCACATGCCATCAACTAAAGAGGACACATGCTGCTGCAATGAGGATTGAAGCTCCCATGTCCTGTAACTAAGACCCGGTGCATCAGTTCAGTTCAGTTCAGTCGCTCAATCGTGTCCGACTCTTTGCAACCCCATGAATCGCAGCAAGCCAGGCCTCCCTGTCCATACCAACTCCCGGAGTTCACTCAGACTCACGTCCATTGAGTCCGTGATGCCATCCAGCCATCTCATCCTCGGGCGTCCCCTTCTCCTCCTGCCCCCAATCCCTCCNACACTCGTGGCTGATTCATGTCAATGTATAGCAAAACGAATACAGTATTGTAAAGCAAAACAAACTAAAAAATTAAAAAGTAATTAAAAAATATATTTGTATTCGATTCCCCTAACCCATGTGGCAATGTGATATATCTAGCTGGATGCTGCATATACTGGATGGGCAGTATCTCAGCTGAGGAACCAAAAGCTTAAGGGATTTGTATTGTACAGCAAGCCTTTTGTTATTGCTGTTATTGTTTAGTCGCTTCAGTTGTGTCCGAATGTCTGCGACCCCATGGACTGTAGCCTGCCAAGCTCCTCTTTCTGTGCGATTTCCAAGGCAAGAATACTGGAGAGGGTTACCATTTCCTTCTCCAGGGGATCTATCCATCTTCCCCAGGGATTGACCCCGAGTCTCCTGCATCGCAGGCAGATTCTTTACCACTGGGCCACCTGGGAAGCCCATAGCAAGTCTTAAAAGAATACCTTCTTTTTGTTGCCGGGAGGCAACCAGGTACAAACAGGAATCCTGTTTGTTTTTTGCATAATTATTTTTTGAAATGTCCAGAAGTATAACATGATCCTCTTCTCGATGAAAATAATGGTGCAGCCCTGGTTATTTGGTTTCAGTTAGCAAGATTTATCTGGAGAAGGAAATGGCAAACCACTCCAGTGTTCTTGCTTGGGAAATCCCATGGACGAAGGAGCCTGGTGGGCTACAGTCCATGGAGTTGCAAGAACTGGACATGACTTAGTGTCTAAACCACTACCACCAAGCAAGATACTTAGGCATACTAGAGGCCTGTTGTGGATTGCCCTGACATCAGGGTAAAACATATCAACTTGTAAATCTTGACAGTAAACCTCCACATTTTGCTTGGTACCTGTCTGTGAATTATATCTGTGACTAAATTTGGTTTGAATGCTCTCAATCACTCTTTGTGTCTGAAAAAACTGCCAACGATAAGAGTGGTAGAGAATCGGATTTTCCCTTAGAGAAACACAGAGCCTGCCCCTAGTTCTAACCCACAGAACTGAGAATAACTGTGTTGTTTTAAGGCTCTAAGTTTGTTGAAATTGTTATGATAGGAAAAAAACCCTACAAAACATACACAAAGCAGGTCAGGACCGAATGTGCAGTTTGCAGGCACTACCAGTCTAAGGCAGCTGAAATGTTGCTCTTCTGGGGACACGTGAGTAAGAAATACCTGCATGGGAGGTATAACACAGCGTCTTAGTGTCATTTGTTATGTAGCATTTTTATGGCAGTCTGACATTGATTGTTGCAAAGACAAACTATTATTATTTTCCTGCTAATAAAGAAGAAATCAAGGTAAAAGAGGTTAATCAACTAGATCAATGTTGCGTTAGAATGTAGCAGCACTTGGACTAAGAGCTGTGTTGCTTTCCCTGACTCCTAGGTTTATGGATACCACTCACAATGCCACACTGCCTCCCACTTCTCTCGCTACACACACTTTCCCCTTTGGAAGATTAATATGGTAACATGAAGAAAAGTGATATTCTTTATGAGTTTTTTTTTTTAAAGAAACATTGATTGGACTTTGCAACAAGTGGGACAAGAAGAAGGGATTAGTATGTGATTATGAAATACAGAGCTCTTCATAGAGCTGAATAAGCGAGATAAAATTACACTTCTGGAAAGACAGACTTTTAAATCATGATGGATATGATTCTGCATGGGACCCATTCATACAGTGAGTTGTAAAGACACAAAATACTGTCTCATGGGTTTTAGACATAAAAGAAGGTAAACTTCCTGCAGATAAAAATGAAAGCAATTCCTTAATATTCCTATATTGCTTTTAGCATACTTATGGTGGAAATCAATACTTCTGAGCAGTAATTACTGTTTTCACTTACACAAACACAGAATGCCTATAATATATATATTCCTAATGTCATCATCACAATGTTAGCTTTCCCTTTATCTCACTAGTGCCATGGTCTTCTTAATTATTGAAGTCACTTACTGAAGTCGCTCAGTCGTGTCCAACTCTTTGTGACCCCATGGACTGTAGCCCACCAGGCTTCTCTGTCATGGGAGTCTCTAGGCAAGAATACTGGAGTGGGTTGCCATTTCCTTCTCCAGGGGATCTTCCCAACCCAGGGTTCAAACCTGTGTTTCCCACGTTGCAAGCAGACTCTTTATGTCTGAGCCACCAGGGAAGCCCTCTAGTCTTCTTAGTTGTTTTATATCCATTTCTTCTGTCACCTACTGAAAGCTATGTTTTAAAACAAGGGTTGTATAAACTCAGTAACCTGTGGTGTTTTACGCATTTTCCAATGAATACAAGTGCCTCTTTAGTGTAGCTTTCATATTGCACTATTACCTAATATAAATAAACTATTTGGAATTTTTAACATTGTTCCAAAGTTCTTCACTCACACACAAGGATGACTTATTTTCTGAACTCTTTTTCTACACCCATTCCCACACCATTGCTGTATTCTAAAATTTGAAATCTATATTTTATGAGTTAGACTATTAAAATACCTTTGATGTCAACTGTAATACTTTCTCCTTTATGAAGTCTTCTTTGGTTACCTGAATAACAAAGCTACCTTGAATACAGTGATAACAATATTCTGGACTACTCAGTTAGGACATTCTTCTTGATTATAATTCTGTCTTGTCATAATATATGTGTTGGAAATTTCCTTAAGAAAGATCCAAATCTTAATTATTTTTTTCTTTAATTAATTTTTATTTTTTAGTTTGTTTTGCTTTACAATACTGTATTCGTTTTGCTACACGTCAGCATGAATCAGCCATGAGTGTACATGAATTCCCAATCCCGACCCCCACCTCCCCCATCCCGCCCCACACCCTCTCTCTGGATTATCCCCGTGCATCAGTCCCTAGCATCCTGCATCCTGCATCAAACCT
>SJXQ01001065.1:0-67619 GCA_006408695.1 Aepyceros melampus
AAAAAAAAAAAAAAAAGAAAGAAAGAAAGAAAGGCTTTAGGAAAATTCAAAATGGTATGAGATAGGTAGGAAAGTATAAGCAATCATAAAAAGAAATAAAAATGAGAACAAGGTACATCAATTGCTGGAAAATCTCACTGTGGGATGGAAGAACAGACAGGCCATTGCTATTTCTCGTTACATTTATTAAAAGTGGATTTTATATGAATCTACCCTATGTATATTTTCCCAATCCATCCCTTAACTTATATCTCCAGGACTAGATATTGTTGAGAAGAAAAGAGAAAGAAGGAGAAGAGGCTGGCAATAAAGAGAAGAGTTTCACTAATTCCTTTGTCCAGGATGTATTTTAGTAACTTAGTAAGAAGTTTGTGTATTTCCTGGGACAGAATCCTTAGAAGATGCCTAATAATGAGATACGGAGCTTCTGGATAAGTACCAATAATGCCACTGGGCACGCATGTCTTGGCCTGAATTAACATTCCAGAAAAAGCCTTATTCTCTTTAAGTAAGGCATTATTCACTACATCACTTATGAAATGGATGGTAGCATCCACACACCTACTTTATTATTACAGGAAATGTTGAAGTTTGGCAGAATTCCTACCTTCTGCTGCTTTTAGGAAAAAAGTGAGGAATAAGACAGAGGAGAAAGATAGATAGATGGAAATTAAAATTTGGCTTTATTTTTATAAGCTTTTTGGAAAATATGGATTTAGTTCTATAATCAAAAGGCTTACTATCTTCCCTCCTCCCACACTACCACCACCCATAAGACACATAGATACTTTATACTTGAGGAAGTCCAGAAAAGAAAATTTTGAATCTGAAGAATAGATGCACTTATCCAAAATAGGTCAGTCACCCTGGCCTAGGGCAATGTGAGAAGGAAAAGCAAGTTAAGCCCAGGGTACAATAAAGAAAACAGATCCAGATGCCATCTATCAATTAAGAAACTCACTTCATCTCATGTATTGAAATGAACAGTGGGCGGGGCAAGAGGCCAAAGTGGTTTTGGTCTTTTTTCCTTTTTGCCTGCATGCTCAGTGGTGTCTGACTCTTCACCACCCCATGGACTATAGCCCACAAGGCTCCCCTGTCCATGGGATCTTCCAGGCAAAGAATACAGGAGCGGGTTGCCATTTCTTCCTCCAGGAGATATTCACAGGAATTGAACCTGTGTCTACTGCATCTCCTCCATTGGCAGGCAGATTCTAGCAAAAATCTCTCCACATAAAAACATGCAGCAAATGGAGAGAGAGGTTAAATTTATCTGAGGCCTAAATAGTATATCCCAAGAATTCTCCAGACGTTAAAAATCAAGGAACCATAAGATTGTGTTCACTTTCAGTTCAGTTCAGTTGCTCAGTCGTGTCCAACTCTTTGCGACCCCCTGGACTGCAGCACACCAGGCTTCCCTGTCCATCACCAACTCCCAGAGCTTGCTCAAACTCATGTCCATTGAGTCAGTGATGCCATCCAATCATCTCATCCTCTGTTGTCCCCTTCTCCTCCTGTCTTCAATCTTTCCCAGCATCAGGGTCTTTTCCAAGGAGTCAGTTCTTGGCATCAGGTGGCCAAAGTATTGGAGTTTCAGCTTCAGCATAAATCCCTCCAGTGAATAGTCAGGACTGATCTCCTTTAGGATGGACTGGTTTGAGCTCTTTGTGTCCACTTAAGGACATCAAAATTGATAATCAAGATTTGATTTATATTAATTCCCCAAAGAACTCTCCAAGGTATTGTATACCATTATTTAAACCACTGTACTGTATCTCCAGGATTCAGAAAAAAGGAAGGAAAAGCCTCTTCCATACTTCTTCTAACTTGCTCAAAAAACAATGATGTATTTAAATAGTTAATATTAATTTTCTCATCATAAAACTTATATTCACTAAGAGGAAAAAAACTAAAATTTCATCAAAAAGTAAAATGTAACATAAGCCAAAATTTATTTCCTAATAAAAACATAATTCAGTATTTAAGCTGATGAGTCACTAGTTCTGTAGCTGCTTGTGGATTTATTTCATATAACATTTTCATAAAATAGCTGGCATTTTGAATGGCATTCATGATTCAATCTTAGCATACCTTCCCCTCTTTACTTCACACTTTCCAGTGTGAGTGAAAATCACTCAGTTGTGTCTGACTCTTCGCAACCTTATGGACTATATAGTCCATAGAATTCTCCAGGCCAGAATACTGGAATTAGTAAGCTATTCCGTTCTCCAGGGGATCTTCCAAACCCAGGAGTCAAACCCAGGTGTCCCACATTGCAGGCAGATTCTTTAACATTTGAGCTACCAAGGATGCCCTTCCATCTATTCACTATTCTCTCTTTTAATGTGAAAAATATAAATTTATAAAATTTAAGATATCAAATAAGTGTTAACTATTTAATTTTAAGAGCTTCTGGTTCAATCCCTGGGTCAGGAAGATCCCCTGGAGGAAGGCATGGCAACCCACTCTAGTATTCTTGCCTGGGAAATCCCATAGACAGAGGAGCCTGGTGGGCTACAGTCCATAGTGTTGCAAAGAGTCAGACACAACTGAAGCGACTTAGCACACACACATACATGTAATTTCTAAACTACCATAGTGTTCCACAATTATAATTTATGCAATGGAATTATCTATTTTTTTCTTTTGATAACTTAAGAAACAAAAGAATGTTTAAGATATAATGAATATGAGAAGAAAATTATTCAAGATCTTGACATTTAAAACAACTATTTACCCTTTAGGGCTCCCCCAGTGGTTCAGTGGTACAGAATCTGCCTATCAATGGAGGAGGCGCAAAAGACGTGGATTCAATCCCTAGATCAGAAAAATTCCCTGAAATAGGAAATGGCAACCCACTCCAGTATTCTTGCTGGTAAGTGCCATGGACAGAGGAGCCTGGTGGGCTACAGTCAGTCTATGGGGTCACAAACAGTCAGACACAAATGAGTAACTGAGTACATTTACTGTTTTCAACCTATAAATTGGAAGGTTTCAGGGGAGCAACAGCTTAATTTAATCATGTTGAGCAAAAGAATCAATTGACACTTTTAAAAGAGGCAACTTAACAGATACTCTAGGTGTCCACATTCCTGGACTTTATCATTTTCTGGACAGTTACAAAAACACCGTCGATGGCTCTTAACAAGCTATGAACTCTGGAGCATAAAGAACCTTTATTTTTAAAGGTCTTTTGATTTCTAAAGTTGAAAGACATTCAGTAACAATCACTGAGTTCTGAAATGACACAAGCATGCCATTAGGTGCATGGGAATCATCAGTGAGAATAAGATAAAGATTTCTTCTTCCAAGACGAAAGCCCTAAGTGATGAGAAATTCTAAATGAATTCTGCTCTGATCCCATTAGCTACCATTTTGTAAATGTTTATTGGGTATCACAAGAGGAAGGAAAAAGGGAATTCAAAGCTGACAATGCATAGGTCTTCTTTCATTAAAATAATAATAATAATAATGGCTCAGTCATCCCTGACTCTTTATGACCCCGTGGACTGTAGCACTCCAGGCTCCTTTGTCTATGGAATTCTCCAGGTAAGAATACTGGAGTGGATAGCCATTTCCATTAGAATTAACCCAATTTTGTTGGAGGTAAATATGATAAATAACAGTATCATAGAAACGGTACTCCACAACAGGCACCAATAATGTGTTTTGTGTTGTATCTGATTTTTTTAAACAAGGCTTGGAAGGGTACTTAGAAAACTAGTTATCTGGAGAAAGGACTGGCTCCCAAATGTGAGTCATCCTCTAGAATGAGAGGCTGGTTAGGGGATTAGGTGTTGATTAGGCTTACAGTATTAGTCGGCTGACAACAGAGATTTCAACAACTAAGAACACATGATTTAATTATAATGGTTGAGATAGACATGATACCATAAAACACCTAGAAGAGAACATAGGCAAAACATTATCTGATATAAACCATATCAATGTTTTCTTAGGTCAGTCTACCAAGGCAAGAGAAACAAAAGCAAAAATAGGGTGTTCCCTGGTTGTCTAATGGTTAGGATTCCAGACTTTTACTGCCACAATCCAGGTTCAGTCCCAGGTTGGGGAAATGAGATTCTGAAGCCACACAGTGTGGCCAAAATAAATAAATAAATAAAAGCAAAAATAAACAAAGTCAGGACCTTATCAAACTTACAAGCTTTTGTTCAGCAACGTGTTAGTCACTCAGTCATGTCCGACTCTTTGTGACCCAATGAACTGTAGCCCACCAGGTTCCTATGTCCATGAAATTCTCTAGGCAAGAATACTGGAGTGGGTTGCCATTTCCTTCTCCAAGGGATCTTCCCAACTGAGAGATTGAACCCGGGTTTCCTGCATTGCAGGCAGATTGTTTACTGTCTGAGCCACCAGGGAAGCCCTTTGTACAGCAAAGGAAACCATAAACAAAATGAAAAGACAATCAGTGGACTGGGAGAAAATATTTGCAAATGATATGACCAACAAGGGGTTAATTTCTAAAGTGGAAGACAGTTCAAACAACTCAAAAGCAGCAACAACAACAACAAAAAACACCCAATAAGAAAGAAATGAGCAGAAGATTTAAATAGACATTTCTCCAAAGAAGATACACAGGTGGCTAATAGGCATATGGACAGACACTCCACATCACTAATTTTATGAAAAATGCAAATCAAAACTACAATGAGGTGCCACCTCACACCAGTCAGAATGGCCATCATTTAAAAGTCTACAAATAAAAAATGCTAGAGAGGATGTGGAGAAAAGGAAACCCTCCTACAGTGTTGGGAATATAAGAGCAACCACTATATAGAACAATAAGGAGGTTCCTTAAAAAATAAAAATTATTAAGAGTCCCCATATGATTCTGAAATCCCACTTGTGAGCATATACCCAGACAAACTTGTAATCTGAAAAGATAGATATATCCCAATATTCACAGAAGCACTGTTTACAATAAGCAAGACATAGGAATAGCCTAAATTTCCATCAACAAATGAACAGATAAATATGTGGTGTGTGTATGTATATATTTCCATTCATCTGTGTGTTTATATATACACACACACACACATATGTGTGTATATATATAGTGGAATATTACTCAGTCATAAAAAAGAATGAATAATGCCATTTGGAGGGACCTAGAGATTATCATAGTAAGCAAAGTACATCAGGAAGAGAAAGAAATATATCATATTCTATCATCTTTGGAATCAAAAATATGACACAAAAAAATTTATCTGTGAAACAGAAACACTCACAGAGACAGAGAACAGACCTGTAGCTGCCAAGGGAGAGCGGGATGGGGAAGGGCTAGATTGGAAGTTTGGGATTAGCAGATGCAAACTATTCTATATATGCATAACTGAATAACTTTGTTATACACCAGAAATAAACACAGCATTATAAATCAACTATACTTCAGTATCAGTCAGTCAGTCAGTTCAGTCACTCAGTCATGTCTGACTCTGTGATCCCATGAATCGCAGCACGCCAGGCCTCCCTGTCCATCACCATCTCCCAGAGTTCACTCAAACTCACATCCATCTAATTGGTGATGCCATCCAGCAATCTCATCCTCTGTCGTCCCCTTCTCCTCCTGCCCTCAATCCCTCCCAGCATCAGAGTCTTTTTCAATGAGTCAACTCTTCGCATGAGGTGGCCAAAGTACTGGAGTTTCAGCTTTAGCATCATTCCTTCCAAAGAAATCCCAGGGCCAATCTCCTTCAGAATGGACTGGTTTGATCTCCTTGCAGTCCAAGGGAGTCTCAAGAGTCCTCCAACACCACAGTTCAAAAGCATCAATTCTTCGGTGCTCAGCTTTCTTCACAGTCCAACTCTTGCATCCATACATGACCACTGGAAAAACCATATCCTTGACTAGATGGACCTTTGTTGGCAAAGTAATGTCTCTGCTTTTCATTATGCTATCTAGGTTGGTCATAACTTTTCTTCCAAGGAGTAAGCGTCTTTTAATTTCATGGCTGCAATCACCATCTGCAATGATCTTGGAGCCCCCAAAAATAAAAGTCTGACACTGTTTCCACTGTTTTCCCATCTATTTTCCATGAAGTGATGAGACCAGATGCCATGATCTTTGTTTTCTGAATGTTGAGCTTTAAGCCAACTTTTTCACTCTCCTCTTCACTTTCATCAAGAGGCTTTTTAATTCTTCTTCACTTTCTGCCATAAGGGTAGTGTCATCTGCATATCTGAGGCTATTGATATTTTTCCTAGCAATCTTGATTTCAGCTTGTGCTTCTTCCAGTCCAGCACTTCTCATGATGTACTCTGCATACTTCAGTATAATAAATTTTAAAAAAATGAATACAATCATTGATGCATGGAGCCAACACAAATGATCTAATCTTAGAAGCAGAAGCATATATGGGTAAATGTACAGAGAAAGCCAGACAGTAAAAAATAATACAGGAGAGGTGATGCTAAACAGAGCAAGGAGACAGGCAGAAAGAATGCAGGCACTGCACAATGCAAGCTACCAAGATCCTAAACCATGTGTGGGACTCAGAGCAACTGATCTTCCTTGAGAAACAGTCAATAGAAGACAGGTATCAGACCTTGAACGACCACCTTGTCGGTGCCCCTGAAGGCCGATTCCTAGAAATGGCACTTGAAGCTAGAACTGGATCTATCAGTACAAGTTTTTAACAGACTGAAGTACACCATTCCTATTGGCAAGAAGGTTCTGGAACATAGGGTTTCTAAGTCTAAAAGAAGAAATTCTTCATCTAAAGGAAGAATTAGAGGACAATCTAATTTTTAATAAAAGGAAACTATAGGTAAAATGATTATCTGCCTCTCAGTTTGGAACCAGGACCAAATGCAAACAAAAGCACATCAATTCCAGCCACCTTTCATGCAAAGGAGGAAGAGACCAGGTACCAAGTATGATGTATAACATTTGAGTTTTATACAAAGCCATTCTACATACACAGAGGACAGAGAGGATCATGGAAAAAGAAATTATTAACACCAAACTATTAACACCAAAAAAAAAAAAAAATGAATGGCCAGGAACTGGATAAATCCCTGGCTTTAAGCAGCAGAGGAGACTGAAAGGGAAAAGCTATGGGCAACTGTCCATGCTGGAAAGAAATCACATGTTCCCAAGGGACCTGAACAAAAGATAATCGGATGGCCTCTAAGCGTCTGGGTCGAAGTCCAATGTGGGGGAAGGGCTCCAAGCAATTTCACACCAAGCGACTTTCCAGCACCAGTTGGGTGTCCAACATGGTAAGTCACTTCACTTATGTCTGACTCTGTGACTATGTGGACTGTAGCCTGCCAGGCTCCTCTGTCCATAGCATTCTCCAAGCAAGAATACTGGAGTGGGTATCCATTTTATTCTCCAAAGGATCTTCCAGACAGAGGGATCTAGCCCGAGTCTCCTGCATTGCAGGCGGATTTTTTACCATCTGAGCCAACAGGGAAGCCCGAGTTCTGACACAATCCACCCAGAGAGTGAGCATGAGATTCCACAGGTATTGGCATCAGTCCCACAAGACTGCTCACTGTCTGCTTTAAGATGACAGTCATCATTCCAGGTTACCACCTGTGCTTTTGGCCAACTATAGATTAGAGTTTCCCACCACCCCTTCCTGTGCAGTTCAGTAGCTCAGTCATGTCTGACTCTTTGCGACGCCATGAATCGCAGCACGCCAGCCCTCCCTGTCCATCTCCCAGAGTTCGCATAGACTCCCAGAGTTCACTTAGACTCACGTCCATCAAGTCCATGATGTCATCCAGCCATCTCATCCTTGGTCGTCCCCTTCTCCTCCTGCCCTCAATCCCTCCCAGCATCAGAGGCTTTTCCAATGAGCCAGCTCTTCACATGAGGTGGCCAAAGTACTGGAGCTTCAGCTTTAGCATCATCCCCTCCAAAGAACACCCAGGGATGATCTCCCTCAGAATGAACTGGTTGGATCTCCTTGCAGTCCAAGGGATTCTCAAGAGTCTTCTCCAAAACCACAGTTCAAAAGCATCAATTCTTCAGTACTCAGCTTTCTTCACAGTCCAACTCTCACATCCATACATGACCACAGGAAAAACCAGAGCCTTGACTAGATGGACCTTAGTCAGCAAAGTAATGTCTCTGCTTTTGAATATGCTAACTAGGTTGGTGATAACTTTTCTTCCAAGGAGTAAGCATCTTTTCATTTTATGGCTGAATCACCATCTGCAGTGATGGAAGCCCCCCAAAATAAAGTCTGACACTGTTTCTACTGTTTCCCCATCTATTTCCCATGAAGTGATGGGACCAGATGCCATGATCTTCGTTTTCTGAATGTTGAGCTTTAAGCCAACTTTTTCACTCTCCTCTTTCACTTTCATCAAGAGGCTTTTTAGCTCCTCTATTCTCGCAAGTTTTCCATAAATCTGAAGTAACTCCAAAATAAAACATCACCCAAAAAGAAGACTCTGGTTTCAGACAGGGGCAAGGACAGAATNCTCCACTAGCTTTGTTCGTAGTGATGCTTCCTAAAGCCCACTTGACTTCACATTCAGGATGTCAGGCTCTAGATGAGTCATCACACCATCGTGATTATCTTGGTCTTGAAGAATTTTTTTGTACAGTTCTTCTGTGTATTCTTGCCACCTCTTCTTAATATCTTCTGCTTCTGTTAGGTACAGACCATTTCTGTCCTTTATCGAGCCCATCTTTGCATGAAATGTTCCCTGCTATCTCTAATTTTCTTGAAGACCTCTCTAGTCTTTTCCATTCTGTTTTTTTCCTCTATTTCTTTGCACTGATCGCTGAGGAAGGCTTTCTCATCTCTTCTTGGTATTCTTTGGAACTCTGCATTCAGATGCTTATATCTTTCCTTTTCTCCTTTGCTTTTCACTTCTCTTCTTTTCACAGCTGTTTGTAAGGCCTCCCCAGACAGCCATTTTGCCTTTTTGCATTTCTTTTCCATGGGGATGGTCTTGGTCCCTGTCTCTTGTACAATATCATGAACCTCAGTCCATAGTTCATCAGGCACTCTATCTATCAGATCTAGGCCCTTAAATCTATTTCTCACTTCCACTGGATAATCATAAGGGATTTGATTTAGGTCATACCTGAATGGTCTAGCGGTTTTCCCTACTTTCTTCAATTTAAGTCTGAATTTGGCAATAAGGAGTTCATGATCAGAGCCACAGTCAACTCCCGGTCTTGTTTTTGTTGACTGTATAGAGCTTCTCCATCTTTGGCTGCAAAGAATATAATCAGTCTGATTTAGGTGTTGACCATCTGGTGATGTCCATGTGTAGAGTCTTCTCTTGTGCTGTTGGAAGAGAGTGTTTGCTATGACCAGTGCATTTTCTTGGCAAAACTCTATCAGTCTTTGCCCTGCTTCATTCCGCATTCCAAGGCCAAATTTGCCTGTTACTCCAGGTGTTTCTTGACTTTCTATTTTTGCATCCCAGTCTCCTATAATGAAAAGGAGTGCCAAGAGTGCCAGGCTGCGACAGTGCAGGAGCAGCGGAGAGTAGCTACCCCATGCCCGAGGCCAGGGGCGGTGGCTGGGAGGAGCAACCCCACGTCGATGAAGCAGTGGATGCGCGGGCGCAGGAGGGTTGAGAGGAGCTTTTCCACGTTCAAGGTCAGGAGGAGAGGTGGTGTGGAGATACCCCTTGTCCAAGGTAAGGAGCAGCAGCTGCACTTTGCTGGAGCAGCCGTGAAGAGATACCCCACATCCAAGGTAAGAGAAACCCAAGTAAGACAGTAGGTGTTGCAAGAGGTCATCAGATGGCAGACACACTGAAACCATAATCACAGAAAACTAATCAATCTAATCACATGAGGACCAAAGCCTTGTCTAACTCAATGAAACTAAGCCATGCCCTGTGGGGGCACCCAACACGGGTGGGTCATGGTGGAGAGGGCTGACAGAATGTGGTCCACTGGAGAAGGGAATGGCAAACCACTTCAGTATTCTTGCCTTGAGAACCCCATGAACAGTATGTAAAGGCAAACTGAAAGGCATACTGAAAGAGGAACTCCCCAGGTCAGTAGGTGCCCAATATGCTGCTGGAGATCAGTGGAGAAATAACTCCAGAAAGAATGAATGGATGGAGTCAAAGCAAAAGCAATACCCAGTTGTGGATGGGACTGGTGATAGAAGCAAGGTCTGATGTTGTAAAGAGCAATATTGCCTAGAAACCTGGAATGTCAAGTTCATGAATCAAGACAAATTGGAAGTGGTCAAACAAGAGATGGCAAGAGTGAACGTTGACATTCTAGGAATCAGCGAACTAAAAGGACTGGAATGGGTGAATTTAACTCAGATGACCATTATATCTACTACTGCGGGCAGGAATCCCTTAGAAGAAATAGAGTGGTCATCATGGTCAACAAGAGTCTGAAATTCAGTACTTGGACCAAATGTACATTTCTTATAATCACAAGGTCACTGATACCTCATGATGGAGAAATTTAGCCATGAATGCTGCCTGATGTTGATATTGGAGCATAGGCAGATTTTTAGGAAAATTCCTGCAACTGTTCAGGACAAACATTGTTTTCACATAAACATTGGTCCATTCGTGGGTTCTGAATGGACCTAGATTGAACTATGGAGTTAAATGACCATCTAATTTGTGTCAAGCAACAAGGTAGGCATTGGTCCTTGAATAGTCCTTGAGTATTTGAATGTTGATTGATTAACTGACTGATTGACCCTGGACCACTGGAAATAAGTTTAAGACTCTAGTTTCAGGAAGAATGAAAACTATCTTTGTACTTCTTTAATTCCAACCATACATCTCCTATTTAAAGCAGAGGTATGTGCACAAGTAGCAATAATATTGTTATGGGTAAAACACATTTTAAAGAACACAGTAGAGCCTACTGGGCTCATTCAGTTCAGCAAATTTTAGAGCTCAAAATTAATCCAAGAGTCCCTAGCTGTGTAAGAAAACCCAGGCTCCTAGGGAGAAACTGAAGAGAAATTTAGGTCAAAATACAAACACACCCTAAGGCTAGAATTAAGATTCTCCACAAAAAAAAGAGGATATTATAGAGTGTGCCAAGAAGGAAAAAAAATTTTTTTTTTTTAAGTACAGGAAAGTAAAAGGTTAAGATTCACTTCTGGAATGTAGGTTTGTAGTCCCTAAAAATATACTCCTTATATTGCT
The DNA here is from genome assembly GCA_006408695.1 of Aepyceros melampus. Taxonomy (NCBI): domain Eukaryota; kingdom Metazoa; phylum Chordata; class Mammalia; order Artiodactyla; family Bovidae; genus Aepyceros; species Aepyceros melampus. The sequence goes on from SJXQ01001065.1 coordinate 11,128, forward strand.
AACAAGTGCACTTATATTGTTAACAAGTCCTACTTCAACTCTTTGGCACAAGTACCTCAATAACTGGAGAAATGAAACTTCCAGGGTCAAAAGAAGCTATAATTATTTGCCAGCCACATGAAGAAACATCTTTTCACTGCTGAGGGAAACAGACTTCTTTGGGACTTTCTGCATCATCAGACACTAGAGCAAATGGAAACCATGGCTATCAGCAGCAACAGAAGCCCAGGTAGGAGTCACTCCAAAGAATTACTGAAAATAAACTGACTGCCTAAGGACTCACCCTACTTTAGGCCCTTTTCTCCTCTCATTGAAGTGCATTACCCTGACTCTACAAAAGATGATGGGAAAAGTCTGTGAGAAAATCCTGGAGTTGTGGATAAAACAATGAACAAGCAAAGCAACCAATTCAGACGCTAACATCCAGCCCCGTGCTTCTGGATTATAATCCACATCTTCAGTACTTTATATGTAGTTGAGCTGACCTGAGAAATAAGAGCTAGAGAAGTGAGGACTCAACCAAACTTCCATCAGAGTACATCCATCGAAAAGCCTTTTTAAACTCTAAGAAATATTAAGAGGTAAATAATCTTTCTTTCTTCCTGCCTCTGTTAACCGGCTCTTGTATACTCCTTCAAATTCCTCCTCTTAGTGATATCCACTGTGGCCCTGATTTGCAACTGTATTTCTACAATCACTGCCAAGATGAAACAACACTTTCTTCAGGGGACCTAGAGAAAGTTTAATTCAGATAAGTCATGGGCCTAAGTATATTGTCTGAAACCAGGAGTGCTAACTCTCCATCATTTCTTATCAAATCAGAGCCTAATAGATAATGACAGATATGCAGATATGAATCTCATAAAGCACACAAAATATTAAAATGTGTAAGAAATCATAATTTAATAATGATGTATATAAGAGCTGAGAATTCCAATATTTCCCAGTTTTATGTTGCCAAAATCAATCTCCTAAATTTTTTTCTTAAGTCTGAGCTTCCTTTGCTAGCCATTTATGTATGTGCCCAGTGTTTTAACTGTCTGTTAATAAAATAATTAAGTATTTTTAAATTTGAGATGTCTTGGTCATATAACAATTAATTTTTCTTTTTGTAACAAGGTGACCCTGGGTCTTTCATGTATCCATGCTTTTTTTTTCCCTTTACTAATTTCATTTTGCTCCTTTTCAATGTGATGTTCCTTTCACGACACAATGCTAGGTAGGCATTGAGATACAATGGTGAATAAGATGTGGACCCCTTGCTCAAATAACTTGAAATCTAGCAGAAGAAAGTGATGTGCAACCATCTACAAGTTAAGAATTAAAACAATTACATCATAAAGGTATAAACAATTTACAACAGAAGCCCAAAGGAAATAGCAGTTTGCTATAATGGAGGCGAGAATGACAGAGGTGAATTTGAAGACTGAATAATCTGTCATCAAATATTAAAATAATCATAATGATGATGATAGAAGAAGAAAGAACGGGGAAGAAGAGGAGGGGAAAAAGGAGAGGGAGAAGAAGAAAAAGAAGAGGAGGAGGAAGAAGAGAGGAAGCAAAGTAAAAGCACATATAGCAAAATAGAAAGATGTGGCTGGGCCACATCTTGTGTGAAGAGATGAGATCGAGGTGAGACCAAATGGACCCCAGCACGTGGTGAATGCTGAATTTGAAACTGGTGAGCTTGATGAAAGTGGAAGTCTCTCAGTTGTGTCCAGCTCTTTGCAACCCCATGTACTGTATGGTCCATAGAATTTTCCAGGCCATAGTACTGGAGTGGGTAGCCCTTCTCCTCTCCAGGGGATCTTCCCAACCCAGGGATTGAACCCAGGTCTCCCACATTGCAGCCGGATTCTTTACCAGCTTAGCCACCAGGGAACCTAAGAATACTGGAGTGGGTAGCCTATCCTTTCTCCAGCAGATTTTCCAGACCCACAAATCAAACCGGGGTCTCTTGCTTTGCAGGCGGATACTTTACCAGCTGAGCTACCAAGAAAGCCCAAATGAGCTTGATATTTGTCATCAAACTGTTGGAAGACTTTGGAGGTTTGTAAGGTAGAGAATAACAGGATGCCTCATCTTATGTTTTAGGAAGAAACTTTATGACTGGAGACTGGGTGTGCATGTTTTGAGGAGGAAAGGGGTCTATACAAAACTATTCTACACAAAACTATTGCTAATTTAAGAAGTGTAAATGGGGAATTTATAGTTTTAGAGACGTCATGTAGATAAACTTTTACAGCTGAAATTAAAATGCAAATTTAATTATTCTATGTATATTCTTTTCTGAAGTATGAGTCTAAATGAAGCAGAAATTTTCAAACTGTTGTTTACTGATTGTTTCCAGATGTTCTTGGCTTTTATCTTATTTGCCTACATGTAACAAAGGAAAGTGCTAAACAAGACCAGGGGAAAATCAGCAGTTGTGGATCTAACATATCTGTGGCATCAAGTTTCATGTTTCAACCTAGATTCAGGAAATCAGGAATAGATCACACAACACAAAAGTCCTTTAAGATATCCAGACATACATTGATTATGTTAAACATATCACAAATGAAGCAGCAATATTTATAGATGTCTAAAATTCATTAAACCAGGAATTCTTTGTCTGGAAAATAATCCTAAACCTGGTAGAAAAAAAAAGAATTCAAAACAAACCTTTTAAACAAACATTGAAACAGACTAGAACTAATTCTTAGATAAAAGAAAATATTACCCACAAATAAGTGTATCCACTTACTCTGAAAAAGAAAAATATTCCCCTCTAGAATATAGCTACCAAGTCACTTCCCTAAAACTCCCTAATAAATCAAACTATTGACTTTTATTTTTTAAACTAAAATAAATTTTCTTTGGTTTGGGCATTTTCATGTACACATTTTAAGTATGTATGTGTGCACGCTTGTGTCTGTGTGTGTATTCCTTCTACAGCTATTCTTTCTGCACTTTTAATTACCTTTTATTCCTTTTGGATAAATGTCATGGCTTTTTTCAGGTCATTCACATGTAAAATATGAAACACATGTACCTATCATTCTCTAAATGTAATGGATTTGATACATAAAAGACAATCTTTTAATTTTATTCCAACTTCAAAGGTAGCTTTTCTCTCTTAAAGGAATTTCAAAACATGAATGTTATGTTAATTTATACAATCTCTGATTTAACAAGTCTCTTGATTAAATATTTTCACAGTCAAAGATGAAAACAGGGTGTGACTATGCACTCTGAATGCATTTTCCCATAACTGTGTGTGTTTGTGATTTTTTAGCAAGTTGTTTCTATGGATGGGAGAATAAAAGCTATTAAAAGATTAAATAAAAGTGATTTCACTTTAGCCAACTGCTCTTTATTTTTCTGGTGCTTTTCTCTAAGTATTATTGCAAAAGGTCATGAAGGAGTGAAATGAAAGCAGGGACATAAGAGAGATGGTGCAGCATGGGGGCTTATCTTTAGCTGTATTTTAGAGAGAAGCCATACAGAGATTGGGCTTCCCAGGTGGCTCAGAGGGTAAAGAATCTGCCTGCAATGCACGTGGCCTGGGTTCGATCTCAGGGTTGGGAAGATCCCCTGGAGAAGGGCATGGCAACCCACTCCAGTATTCTTGCATGGAGAATCATACGGACAGTGAAGCCTGGCAGGCCACAGTCCATGGGGTTGCAAAGACTTGAACACACTGAGTGACTTTCACTTTCATACAAGATGCAGAAGCCAAAGGCAGAGGAGAAAGAGGTCTTTTTCTGGTCAGAAAGATGGTAACTATGCTGGTATCAACTTCTGGAATTTTCCCAGTCTGACATTTTTCTATGTAAATACTAGTAAACTCTATCTGATAAGTAGATTACCAACTTAGAATTGGTTTTTATCCAACTCAGTGTTGGGATACAAACTCTGAAGTAAATAGCCATGGATGCCTGCAGTGGCACCCCTGGCATATATGACAGAATAAAAGGATGAATGAAGGGAACACTTTTGTTAACACTTTTGAGAAGAATAAGGTAAGGTTGATTTGACTACCTTTCCAGGAAGGAAGTGTTACTTTTTAACAATTCTCACCAGATTTATTAACTGCAACCTATGCTTGTGACAATGTAATTTATTTTCTCAAAGCCATTTTTGTATTTCAGGGAAAGAAAATACTATTTTATAAACTGGGCAACTCTCCAGTTTTTCTGAAAGTTTCCTTTTAATGGTCACATCTGGCAATAACATAGGTCCTGTGCCCAGGATTAATATTATGCATAATTACTCACAGATGGCCAATGAGCCACCCCGCCCCAGAGAGCACAGACAAATACTCTAGGTCAGCTTGCCCATCTGCAACAAACTTCTATAACACAACTCTAGAGAATCCATGTTACAGGATCACTGCCCAAATCCACTTTCAGTTCCTGAGAAAACTGCTTTCAGATAAAAAATGGGAATAAATTAAAATTCTGACTTCTTATCCAGCATAATGAAATAGAATTGATTATATTCTCAATTCTTCATATTGGAATACAAAAGTTCAATTTATAAGGAAAAATTCTGCTATTTAGCTATTTAGGTGCCTCAAAGGACAAAATAAACAAATAAAGCCAAAGATTTTAGGATAAGCTTAGGTTACAACTTTGAGAAAGGATAAACATTCTTGATTCTCACTGTTGAGAAAAGTATAGAGAAATCCCAAGTTATTTCTGCTTTCCCACACCCTTAAAAATAGAACCCTATACGCTTACTTACCCATTGATCTCTGAAGTAATCCAGCCCCACGCTGGGAACACCCTGAATTTACTGGTGTGGTTTGATCTACCCAGGACCAGGAAATGGCCTATAAACTTCTATTCATGGAATTGAATTTGTCTTAATTCCAATTCTCTTTAACATCTCCAGCTCTTTTGATGTGGTCACATTAAAGACTGAAGAAGAAACAATGAAAACCTTAGGGGAAGCAAACACTAGGCCCTTTTCTCTTCTTCAAATAAGTCCTTTCACTGTTGTCTATTCTTTTCATAAGCTCTGATACACTGGGAATTTATCACCCAAAGCTTGTTTATTTTTGAGAAGCTCTGTTACCATCCATTTGTCTTCCTTTAACAAAAAACCATAGTAGCAACATAATCACATCCCTAAGACATATTTTAAAGGTTTTGTTAAGAGGTGTGTTTGTAGCCTCTTCACTGGAGATGGCTCTCAGGAATTAAAAATCACAGTCTAAGGACTATGATGAGTTAGTAAATCAGACTTCTCTTTGCTCAGAAGCAAGCATAAGATCAGCTGGGGGTAGGTAAGTTAAATGATACTCTCTCCCTAGTCACTACTTCATTTACTGATCTTGTTTGAATGCTTGCCCACAACATTTTCCCTGGACACCTCTGAAAAGATTTTAAATAAGGATGCTTTTCCTCGAGCCATCTGGCAGCTTCCTGGAAAGCAACAGTGCAAGATGTCCCTATTCAGAGATTGATTAGATTCCCAGAGGAACCTTTCAAAGCTGGTCATTTACAACAAGATGCTCACTGCGGCCAAACTTGCTTTTAGGTAGCTCTAGCTGAACTGATACCAATACAGGCAATCAGCACTTCAAAGTTAATGAGCTCAATTCACAGATGTAAAGAAGCAGTAAAAGTACAGGCCATAATAACATTGAAGTCTTAGGCAAAAGAACTTCCCCAAAAGGTGACGTTCAGATACAGGGTCCTGTTCACTCAATGAGCATTTATGGAGCACCCACTGTATAGCAGACATTCCTAGGTACTGAGATTCCAAAGATGACAGAGACACAGACTTTGCACCCCAGAAGCTTATGATCTTGTAACAGAGAGAGCCATATAAACAAATATATTGCAGTTTAGTTTGAAGGTTATTGAAATAATACATAAGTAAAACATGAAATATGACGTTCTGAACTAATCCCAGTGGAAACTTAGCAAAAAGGAGAGTACAAACAAGACATACATAAATACTATTTTTTGCAGACTAACTAGATGCAGGAGGTGTGGAGAGAAAAGCATCAGGTTTGGGAAACAGTGCAAGGAGCAGGAAGAATACAGCAGAAGTGAAGGCTGGAGGAGAGATACAGACTGAGGAGTCATTCAGTGCATCAGAAGGGGTTAAAGTCATGCAAAAAGGAGCTAGTGTATTACCCTATAAGGAAAAGAAAAGACAAAGGACAGATTCTGAACCACACCAAGTCTTAGGGGATAACAGAATAAGAGCATCTGGTGAAGGAGATTGAAAAGCAACAGTTGGTGAGAAAGGGGACCAAAATATAGTGGCCATGGAGATGCCAAAACAAAGTTTCAAAACAGGGAGCAGTCAATTGTATCAAATGTCTCAGAAAAGTTAAGACGGAGACTGAAAAATATTTCTTGGATTCAAATATTAAGAAAATGTTATTGGACTTGGCCAGAGCAGTCAAGAGAGCCTTGAAATCAGTATCACAAGCTGGGCATTTCAATGTTTAGGAAGTCATTAATCATCTAACATAACCTTAACTAGAGAACTTAACAGATCACATTGGCTGAGAAACTGGAATATCTGTTTATCCAGTGATTAGTTTCAGATTTTACACAGAAAAATTCAGGCGAGCTATGAGAGATACTGTTTTGTCAACTTGCCCATTGTATTCTAAATCCAATAACTTAAATACCACCAGTGCTGCTGTGCAGGGTCTTGGGAAGACTCTGTGGCAAGCATTAACCCTTTGTTTGCTGTATCATAGTCTAGGGTATTCCCTGAGGGGAAGGACTAGGGCTCTGGGTTGGAGAGGATAAAGTAGAGAGGATGTAGTAGCTTTTTTTTTTTTTAATAGTTTGATAATATCTGTAATTTTATTTTTTTAATTAATTTTTATTTCTTAATTTGTTTTGCTTTACAATACTGTATTCGTTTTGCTACACATCGACATGGATAAGCCACGAGTGTACATGAACTCCCAATCCTGACCCCCACCTCCCCCCTCCTGCCCCACACCCTCTCTCTGGATTATCCCCGTGCATCAGTCCCAAGCATTTAACCAACGATGTAGAAACATATTGATATTTTACCAACCTATAAGGTTATATCAGTATGTATATAGTGATTATCAACCCTCAGATAACTAATAAACAAAGCTGATCACATAGATAATTTCAACTTGAAATTGTTAGCTTTTTAGCCCTAAAGTAGTAAGTGGTAACATATTTTTTTCAATTTACTTGTGTATCCTATATGCAATTTATACATATGTTTTGCATTCTTTCAGAGCACAACATGGTTTAGACAATGAACAATCTAAAACAGGTAAGATCAGCCTTTGTGACTCTACATTCCATCAGGGAAATAAATTGGGTATAGCTAAAACAACTGGCAAAAATTACTAACATCTAAGCAATAGTGTGACAATGCTGGACTTTCTTGGTGGTGCAGTGGATAAGAATCTACCTGCCAATGTAGGGGATACAGGTTTGATCCCTGGTCCAGAAGATTCCACACACAATGATGCAACTAAACCCATGAGCCACAACTACTGAAGCCGTCGGGTCAAGAGCTCATGCTCTGCAACAAGAGAAATCCTCCCACCCTGCCACAACTAAAGAAAGCTGGCACACAGCCAAAACTAAATTTAAAAAAAAAACACTGTGGTGATGAGAAAAAAAAATTAATATAAATTCCAGTAGGGCCAAGCTCAAGGGAGTGATCAGAATGATATAATATTGTTTAAAGAACTTTCAGAGGTGAGGCTTGTACTGAAAATTAGGGTATTTGTAAATACACTTGTAAATATAGAGTTGAAACTCTATTTCCTCTATAGTCACATTTATCACCAAGTAAACAGAAGTGAAACTTCAGAGTCAGCTGGTAGAGTCAAACAAGCCCTTGACTCAACAGACCAGAACCCCAGGGCTTTTTCTGTGCTACTTTACGGTCAGACCCTGGAGAAGGCATCTACCTTTCTTATTTTTTGTTCTCAACTGGCTTTTTATGGAAAAGGACTCTTCAGATTATCTGTTTTCCAATGTCTCCTCCAGTTCCCGGGAATATGATCTGTCAGTTCTCAGATTCTAAGTCCCCTCTGGTTGAAGAACAAAGCCAGCATTAGCATCAAGTGACCTGTGTGTTTGAACCACTAAAGAATAGATTAAAATGAAGAATTACCTTCAGGGATCCGAGAAGAGCATCATGAAGAGCAGAGATGCCAGATATACACATTCAACCCTGCTGTTAAGTCATGTCAGTCGTGTCAGACTCTGTGCAACCTCATAGAAGGCGGCCCACCAGGCTCTCTTCCCTGGGATTCTCCAGGTAAGCATACTGGAGTGGGTTGTCATTTCCTTCTCCAGTGCATGAAAGTGTAAGTGAAAGTGAATTTGCTCAGTCCTGTCCAACTCTTCATGACCCCATGGACTGCAGCCTACCAGACTCCTCTGTCCATGGGATTTCCTAGGCAAGAGTACTGGAGTGGGTTGCCATTTCCTTCTCCGTCAACTCTGCTACATCATACAACACAGGATGGGCTTCTCTGCCAACTCTTCAACCCATAATTATCTGTTCCCTTATTGTCTCCTCACTGTTCACCAATCATGATATCAGTGCTGACATCATTGAAGTTTTTGATAATACTGTAGAACACAGCCACTATTATCCTTTAAAGGGCAGTAATTCCACTTTAATTTCCTGAAAATTCTAACTATGATTATACCAAATATACTGGTTATAACACTGGATCACCTTTTTTGAACTGAAACTACCATGTTAAAATAACATCTGAGGCTGTCCAAAACATAGGAAAATAGTTTTCTCTCTTTTCTGATAAGGCCAATTTACTTTCTCTAAATGATAAATATAAATGCCAACTGACTCAGACCATGGACTGTTAACTTTTGGAAAGTAAAAGAGGAAAATATGGTAATTTTCTATGAGTGAGTTAAACATATTCTTTACAATAACAGACTTTTTTCTTGATTGTAATAAATACTGTTGTCTATGAGTCTTTTCACTTTTTCCTTTTTTATTTACCTCAGCTTTATATGGTAAAAGAGAATTCTCTCAAGTTAATACTCATGATCAAAATCCATAACTTTCATCAAAACTCAAGAGTATAGAGTCTCCTGAGGATCTTTTCTGAATTTCAAATAGCTCATTGTTTTAGAAAAAGGATTTCCTTAAACTATGTTCTCACATTGTCAAACATATATGTAAACATTGAGGAATGCTGAGAAAAGGATAAGACTAAAAACTTAGTGAACCTAGTAAAGTTGATTAGGAAATCTCAAAGATACATGCATTTTCCACTTGAACCAAAGGCTCACCATTGTTCTATTTCTTTTTTTTTCCCCCCATAAATTGGCCCTGATTACTTCTGAGGGTACCATCAGAAGGTACAGGAGGTTTGGGATACCAGTGCCCTGGGCTAAAAGCTGACAGCAGAAATATTTTATAGCAATAGCTGTCATCTCAAAGGCCACTTCTTGTAAATTATGTACCTTCTCCTTGCTTTTTAAAAAATCTTCCTGATTCTTTATTTCCTCTCAGTGAGGATGACTGCATCCGTAACACAGAAGGAGCAAGTGTTTTTGTCTTTGTGGACAAGAAAGAAAGAGGAAGTTGAAAAGACTCAAGGGGAGAAAAACCATCCATGAAACAGAGTAGTATCAGCCAAAAATGACAAGGAATTCAGGCTAAATGCCCCAATCGGGCACCAAACCAGAAGGAACACACTGAATCACTCTGGGCCAAGAAAGGACTTTCAGGACTGGCACTGAAAGATCCATATGTAGTTCCCCTATATTCAGAGAGTGGACTGAATTTTTCAGTTTATAATCAAAGGCTCAGTTCTAAGTAAACCTGCCTTTGTTGTACTGCTGGTCCTTTGTATTTATTTCCAGCAAGTGTAGACAGAAATAGCACCCTAGACTCTTATTTTCTCACTTACTTTCACTGAGAAAATCTGAATTTTGGCTTTACAATCATCCCTATGTGTATCCCTTTGGCTCTTGACACTGGGTGTTTATTCCTACCAATAGTCTGATGGAAACAGATGAGCATCTTAATTTCGATACTTTTGTAAGCTGGCTCATAGACACTGAATAAATGATTGTGCAGATAATATTATTGAAAGACTAAAATTTTAAAAATTAGAAGGATACCAGGATGTATTAACAGGGGTACAACTTGCCAGGAGTCAGGAAGCAACCTTCCACTTCTTGGCAAGGGCCACAACCTAATAGAATACTATGTCCAGTGTTTGTCTCTGCAGTTTAAAATGCATATGAAGAAATCTGAGATAGAGGACAGAAAAAAAAGTAAAATACACTGAGGAAAAAAAAAATGAAAAGCAGTTATTTGGAGAAAAGATTAAAGACACCAAGGTTGTTTAACCTGGAAAAGAAAACCATAGGGGAGATTTAAATGAGAAATGTCATAGTAAGTAAAAAGTCAGCAAAATTATTCTACATCTTGATTGAGGAAATAATGAGAGGAAACATGCTAAAATCAGAGTGAGGGCAAGAGAACTTGGCTGGACATAAGAAAGAAACTCTTGGCCTTGACGTTGGAAGTCTGGAGTATACTGTCAAAAAAGTTGTGAAATTTCTTGCAAACATCTATAACGATCTGTACTAATTGATGAAGGCATTTTTCTGCCACAAGAAAAATATTTAAATTGGTTAACTTCTTAAAAGTCTCAGTCTTGAAGCATACTTAAATGAATTTATCTACCAAAAAAGCAAGGTCAGATCAAAATTCCCAGGCCCAAAACATTTTGTTCATAAACTATACTTCTGACACCTTGAAGTTTTATCTGATTAGACTTAAGAAGCCTGGCATTTGTGTTCAATTTTTTAAATTATTTCTATAATGTATTTTTGTCTCTTTTCTAGCATCAGAGTCTCTTTATAGTAACTAGGACCCGTTAGAGCTCTGAGGTTATTGAAAAGAAGATAAAGACATTCTAGACTATCGCACATGAGACATTCAAATTGACTTTCTGGTCAAGGCTTATATTAAAAAGGTAAAAACTAAAACCATCTTCCATTTCTATAACTCATGATCCCTTTCCAGATGAGTTTGCTTCACCACATTAATAACAGCTTACCCCTAGGCAGTTTCCTAAGGCCTGAATGTACAAAATGTGGAGAGGAAAAGACAGATAAAATTAAGAAAGAAGTAAAAATAAAATCTGATGTCCAGTGTGTGTGCTCAGGCATGTCTGACTCTTTGAAACCCCATGGACTATAGCCTGCCAGGCTCCTCTGTGTATGGAATTTTCTAGGCAAGAATACTGGAGTAGGCTGCCATTTCCTTTTCCAGGGGAGAGAGTATAAAAGAAAAAGAGTAAGAAGTTTGAACTTTATTTTGTTAAGGTGGAGGGAACACTGAAAAGATTTTAGGTAGAAAATCTATCTAACCCAATGTTTATTTATTGAAATTATTCTGAAAGTGCAGAGAATGGAATAGAGTGAGATGAGACCACAGATGAGATATAATGAGGACTTAAACAGGGTGGTGGCAATCAAGGTGGATCATGGCAAGTAGTTCCAAAGATATTTACAGGGCACAGTGATTAATCAGATGAAATACATGGTGGGCAAATGACAAAAAAAATCAAGGACAATTCTCAGGTATCTGATTTAAATAAAGGTTGGAAGGACAGAAGTGCTTCTTTTTCAGCTCAGACACCCCCAAGCCTGAAAGCTCCAAGAGTACATATGAGAAGATTCCCTGGCAGTTATATGAACTCCTCAAAACCTTTTCCTTCCTGGATCAAAGGCACTGGCATTCAGTTGAACAAATAGTTGTATTGCCTTTAACATATATCTGACGCTTTGCCGAGATATCCTTGTTTAATCCTCAAAAGTCACTAGACAAATGTCATGCCTGACAAATGCCCCATAAATCATTTGACAAATGAAGTGCTGGAAACACCAAACCATGCAAGTCTAGAATCCAAATACTCTGACTTGCTTCACAGCACTCTGAATTTTTGTAAAAATTCTATTCCCAAAACTCAAGTGATTTTTCCCCCTAAAGTACATCATTTGCAACGGCAAATCAAAACTTCAACTACTCTAAATCTTATGTGCAATAGCAAATCCACTCATTATATGATTTTCAGGTTTCTTTGAAAACTCTAAAATAAGCAGCTCTGGTGGTTTCTGCATTAGCACTCCCCTGATGACTGTATAACAGTCGTCATGCAGAGTTTTAATTGAATCTGCCTAACACTCTTCTGGAGATTAAAGGTAAGTGTTTCCAAGAGGAAAGAAAAGTAATAGAACAGAAGAGCTTAAAGTCAGGTTGTAAGATTTCAAGAGAAGGGAACAGAGCAATTGTATAGCACTTATATCTATGACAATAGTAGCACAAACTCTACTAAAGAAACACTTGAATGTTTCCAGGGTTTGTTTTCAGGGAAACTATCTCAGAGATGGACAACAGGAGGTAAGAGTAGCCATTTATTCATCCAATGAATGCCATTTACAATCATAAAATGAAGCCAGGAATATTATTATTTAATCTCATGACTTGAGGCAGGTGAGTTTATTTAAGGGAAAGAAATAAATTTATTTTTAAACTGGCCATTTTGATTCAACTGGTCAAAATGATAGACTGAAAATTTCTTAGAAGAGAATTGTTCTTTTGTATAAAATTTCTTAATGACATGTTTTATTTATGGCCATTTTGGAGTACATTAAATGGAGACAAACATCTTTTATTCATAATCCTTAACAAAAAGTTTTTTTTTCAAACATATATAAAATATTTAACTTGCAACTGAAAAGCCAGGGATGTGACACAATTAGGCTGCACTTCCAGAATATATATGCTTTTACACTTCTTACCCAGACAATTTAATCTGGAAGACTTATTGAGCCAATGTATTATCTAGCATGACTCTGCAGCTTTCTAGAAATTGGGTCCTAAACTCAGTTAAATTACATCTGGGAACTGGGAATCCTTTTCCCTCCAGAAATTATTTAAAAAAAAAAAAAAGCAAACTGTAGATTGTTGTAAGAAGCTTCATGTCTCTCACATGTCAATGTTGTAACCACCATTAACACTATACTTGGGGTTTATAAGGCTGGTGAAATCAGTATCCAGTTAGAAAAAGAAAGCTGAAAGTTATTCAAGTTGTTACATAATAAGATATTCTAAGTCCGTCTTCTAATTTAGCATTCCATAGAGTTATATATACCAAATGAAGCAGTTTTCAATCACACAATAGTAATCTAATAATCTATGAGTTATTTATCTATATTCATACCGAGTAATACATTCCCAAACTGAGGAATGCTTCCCACAGTCTTTAATAAACACATACTAAGCACCTCCCATGTGAGAGGAGGGGACCTCAGGGTGAAAGCAATAGAGAGCTAGAGTACATATTTCCAATTTAGCATTAGGTTGATTCCTATGTTATGCCCCTAATTTAGCAGGCTAAGGAGAACTCTAAGTTTCCAGCCAGAATGAAGCAATGGCACATAGGATCATTATTATTGGATAAAAACAGAAGTTTCTAAAACAGTCTAAAAATCTGATTTTATACTCATCTTTGGCCAGTAGAAGTCAACCAGTTAGCTCTCAATTAGTTTACCACATACAGAATACAGTTTATTAAAAAAAAAAAAAAAACCATTAAATCTCTATTTCTAAGAAGTTGGTCAACATGCCCACCACTGACACCCCAGTAGCCAATGTCAGATGTATGTCAATAAAGAAAATGAAACATGTTTCTCAGCAAAATGAATTTGGGGGCAGGGAAGGGAGGTTACAAACAACTACATATGGTTATATAAACATGTAACTCTAAACTTCTGTTCTTTCTAACCTTGGAAAAGTGGAGTATACTTGTATCTCAAAAGGAAACCACAGGAACAATATGACCCTTGGTGATGGTGGCTTAGTCGCTCAGTTGTGTTCAACTCTGCAAGTCTGTAAAGGGTAGCCCGCCAGACTCCTCTGCCCATGGGATTTCCCAGGCAAGAATACTGGAGTGGGTAGCCATTCCTTCTCCAGGGGATCTTCTCAACCCAGGGATTGAACCCAGGTCCCCTGCATTGCAGGTGGATTCTTTACCAACTGAGAAACTAGGGAAGCCAATATGATCCTTAAGAGCACGCTATTCTGCATTAACATCCATTCAAGATTAATTTCCACACCAGGACAAATAAACATTCATATAAAAGAGAAAATTCCACAGTTCTCACATCAAGGACCGACAGTCTCAACTGGACAATACAACTGGCCTAAGAAAGGGTCCTTTTAAAAGAATCACTTTAAAAAGTCACTTTGAAAAGTCTGAAAATTAATTTAACAAACTACTCAGTTTCTCTACCTCATATCAAACAGTGTCAGGTCCTTACACACAAATATGGCTACAGCTTAAAAAAATTTTTTTCACTAGCTCATTTTTCATTTCATTCTGTAGCCTCCTTATAGTAAAAACAAAGAAATAAAAATTTGTCCTCTGCAGACATACCTTCTTTAGCTTTACATTACTATTCTTTGTAGATTTTATAGATAGTGTGTTTTTTACAAATTAAAGGTTTGTGGCAACTCTGCTTCAAGCAAGTCTATTGGCACAATTTTGCCAACATTATTTGATCACTTTGTGTCTCTGAATCACATTTTGGTAATTCTTGCAATATTTCAAATGCCTCATCAGCAAAGATTAAACTAATTGAAGATTCAAATGATGGTTAGCATTTTTTAGCAATAAGCAGTATTTTAATTAAGACAGGTACTTTTTTTAATGCTACTGTATACTTAATAGACTACACTACAGTATATACGAAACTTTAATATACACTCATAAACCAAAAATTTGCATGATTTGCTTTATCACAATACTCACTTTATTGTGGTAATCTAGAACCATTTCTTAGAGAAAAATGGCAGTTCAGTTTAGTTCATTCGCTCAGTCATGTCCAATTCTTTGTGACCCCATGAACCGCAGCATACCAGGTCCCCTCTCTGTCCATCACCAACTCCCGGAGTTCACCCAAACCCACGTTCATCAAGTCGGTGATGCCATCCAACCATCTCATCCTCTGTAGTCCCCTTCTCCTCCTGTCCTCAATCTTTCCCAGCATGGGAGTCTTTCCAAATGAGTCAGCTCTTCGCATCAGGTGGCCAAAGCATTAGAGTTTCAGCTTCAACTTCAGTCCTACCAATGAACACACAGGACTGATCTCCTTTAGGATGAACTGGTTGGATTTCCTTGCAGTTCAAAGGACTCTCAAGAGTCTTCTCCAACACCACAGTTCAAAAGCATCGATTCTTCAGTGCTCAGCTTTCTTTATACTCCAACTTTCATTTATAGTCCATACATGACTACTGGAAAAACCATAGCCTTGACTAGATGGACCTTTGTTGACAAAGTAATGTCTATGCTTTTTAATATGCTGTCTAGGTTGATCATAACTTTCCTTCCAAGGAGTAAGCATCTTTTAATTTCATGGCTGCAATCACCATCTGCAGTGATTTTGGAGACCCAAAAAATAAAGCCACCACTGTTTCCACTGTTTCCCCACCTATTTGCCATGAAGTGATGGGACCAGATGCCATTATCTTCATTTTCTGAATGTTGAGCTTTAAGCCAACATTTTCACTCGTTTCACTTTCAAGAGGCTCTTCAGTTCCTCTTCACTTTCTGCCATAAGGGTGGGGTCATCTGCATATCTGAGGTTATTGATATTTCTCCTGGCAATCTTGATTCCAGCTTGTGTTTCCTCCAGCCCAATGTTTCTCATGATGTACTCTGCATATAAGTTAAATAAGCAGGGTGACAATATACAGCCTTGACATATTCCTTTTTCTATTTGGAACCAGTCTGTTGTTTCATGTCCAGTTCTAACTGTTGTTTCCTGACCTGCATACATTTCTTAGAGAAGGAAATGGCAACCCACTCTGGTATTCTTACCTTGAAAATCCCATGAGCAGAGGAGCCTGGTAGGCTACAGTCCATGGGGTTGCAAAAGAGTTGGACACAACTTAGTGACTAAACAACAACAGCAACAACAAGAACCATTTCTTACATGTTATAGTCATCAGTAAGTCTGATATCCAGATTTCACAATCCAACCAAAAAAATGAAGTTCAGAAGCTAAGGCTCCAATGATGAGGTTATGATAACATAGACTTCTGTTGTCAGTGATCTCCAAACGCCACCATAGTTTCTTTGTTTAAGCCTAATGTACAGTTTTAGCAGAACTGGGATCCTAACACCAAACCACCCTTGAATATTTCCTAATCTATCATACTAAGCATCTCATGCAATTATTCTTCCAGTTGGAAACATGGACAGAGACTGGGGATGTATATTACTGGCATAATGCTACTGCCATTGCTGCTGCTAAGTCGCTTCAGTCATGTCCAACTCTGTGCGACCCCATAGACGGCAGCCCACCAGGCTCCCCCATCCCTGGGATTCTCCAGACAAGAACACTGGAGTGGGTTGCCATTTCCTTCTCCAATGCATGAAAGTGAAAAGTGAAAGTGAAGTCACTCAGTCGTGTCTGACTCTTAGTGACTCATGGATTGCAGCCTACCAGGTTCCTCCATCAATGGGATTTGCCAGGCAAGAGTCCTGGAGTGGGTTGCCATTGCCTTCTCCAACTGGCATAATGCTAGGTAACAAAAAATATAGGTCAGCTGTAAAACCTTTAGGTAACTTTCAGTTCAGTTCAGTCGCTCAGTCGTGTCCAACTGTTTGCGACCCCAGGAATTGCAGCACACCAGGCCTCCCTGTCCATCACCAACTCCCGGAGTTCACTCAGACTCACGTCCATCGAGTCGGTGATGCCATCCAGCCATCTCATCCTCTGTCATCCCTTTTTCTTCCTGCCCCCTACCCCTCCCAGCATCAGAGTCTTTTCCAATGAGTCAACTCTTCGCATGAGGTGGCCAAAGTACTGGAGTTTCAGCTTTAGCATCATTCCTTCCAAACAAATCCCAGGGCTGATCTCCTTCAGAATGGACTGGTTGGATCTCCTTGCAGTCCAAGGGACTCTCAAGAGTCTTCTTCAACACCACAGTTCAAAAGCATCAATTCTTTGGCCCTCAGCTTTCTTCACAGTCCAATTCTCACTTCCATACATGACCACTGGAAAAACCATAGCCTTGACTAGATGGAACTTGGTTGACCAAGTAATGTCTCTGCTTTTCAACATGCTATCTAGGTTGGTCATAACTTTTCTTCCAAGGAGTAAGCATCTTTTAATAGATAACTTTAGTTGAGTTGATAAAGGGTCAGTAAAGGAGCTATAACTGATAATGATAGACTGAGTGGCTTATACAGAACAGAAATTTAATTCTCACTTTTCTGAAAACTGGGAAGTCCAGGATCAAGGTTCCAACAGATTGAATGTCTTATGAGAACTCACTTGCATTGTCCTCATATGGAAGAAGAGATGAGGGAACTTTCTGAGGTCTATTTTAGAAAGACACTAATCCCATTTATGAGGGCTCCCTCCTCATGACTTCATCTGATCCCAAAGGCCTCACTTTCACAATACCATTGGAGATTAGGTTTCAATCCACAAATTTCGGTCAGGGTACAACATTGTCTATAACATATTTATATATCATTTTAATTACACAGGTAAATCATGACTTAACATTATAACATTTAAATATTTCAGATAAGATAAAAATTCACCTCTGAGTAACACTCTCCTATCACTTAACAGGGATAATCCCTATTCTTGCAACTCCCATACTCACCCTATTCTAATCCTTCCACCTCAGTGTTATGAAGAAGCGCAGACCAACTAACTAGAAAATGAGAAATCAACTGGAAAACTGAGGAATCTCAGCTGACATCCAGGAACAACTGCTATACAACTTAGTGTCGACAATCTGGACCCTCCAGCCACAATGGAGCCTTCAGGTAACTACAGCTTAAATGATCCCAGGTGATGATAAGAACTTCCCAGATTTCCAACCTACAGATAACAAGAATTAATAATACACTGATTTAAGTAATCAGGTTTCAGACTTCCTTATTACACAGCAGCAGATAACTAAAATGAATCCTTTTTCTATTAGGCTAGTTCTTACTCCTTTTTAGAATGTTGTTTTAACTTTTTCTTCTGAAATACTCCTTTTTAGATGTCACAAATAATTTTTCCTAGCCTGTCAGTTGTATCAGTGTTCACCAAGAAAAATACAACCAGTAGGAAATATCTATTAACAGGGTTAATGCAAGGAATTGGCTTATGCAATTGCAGAGGTGGCCTCAGTTCAGTTTAGTCACTCAGTCTTGTCTGACTCTTTGCGACCCCATGAATCGCAGCACGCCAGGCCTCCCTGTCCATCACCAACTCCCAGAGTTCACTCAGACTCACATCCATCGAGTCAGTAATGCCATCCAGCCATCTCATCCTCTGTCGTCCCCTTCTCCTCCTGCCCCCAACCCCTCCCAGCATCAGAGTCTTTTCCAATGAGTCAACTCTTTGCATGAAGTGGCCAAAGTACTGGAGTTTCAGCTTTAGCATCATTCCTTCCAAAGAACACTTAGGACTGATCTCCTTCAGAATGGACTGGTTGGATCTGCTTGCAGTCCAAGGGACTCTAAGAGTCTTCTCAAACACCACTGTTCAAAAGCATCAATTCTTTGGTGCTCAGCTTTCTTCACAGTCCAACTCTCACATCCACACATGACCACAGGAAAAACCATAGCCTTGACTAGATGGACCTTAGTCGACAAAGAAATGTCTCTGCTTTTGAATGTGCTATCTAGGTGGCCTAGGTAAGTTCAAAACAATAGGGCAGGCCACTTCAAATGAACAGAAGCTGCAGTCCATGGGGCACCATTTCCTCTCCTTCAAGGAAACCTTAATTCTACTCTTAAGGGCTTCCAATGGATTAAATCAGGCACATCTACATAATCTAAAATAATCTCCTTTACCTAAAGTCAACTAATTATGGATTTCAATAGCATCTTCAAAATTCCTTCACAGCAACACCTAGATTAATGTTAGAATAAATAATGGAAACTGTAGCTAACTGAAGGGGACATGTAAAATTGACCATCACATTTGCTTTATACTTACTTGGTGCCTTTAGTCAAAATTAAGTTTTTTATTCTGATGTAATCAAATGTGTCAACCTTCTAACTTATGTTTTCTGTAAACAACTTTTGGGGTTTGGGTCAAGATAATGGGTTAGGAGACCCTGAGCTCAACTCCTTCCATGGGCATATAAAAATTATAGCTACTTAAAGAGCAACTGTAGGTTCCCTCGTGACTCAGATAGTAAAGAATCTACCGGCAATGCAGGAGACTCAGGTTCAATGCCTGGTTTGGGAAGATCCCCTAGAGAAGGGAATGGCAACCCACTCCAGTATCCTTGCCAGGAGAATTCCACAGACAGAGGAACCTAGTGGGCTACAGTCTATGGGGTCGCAAAGAGTCAGACACGACTGACCGACTAACACACACACAACATGACAAAGAGCAATTGTCTCTGACAGCAACCTGAAAGCTAGCAGAAAAGATTTTCTACAGCTAGAAATATAAAGAAAGAGCCACAGTGAAATGGGTAGGAAGAATGGAGATATGGTTTAGTTAGGATCCACAACCTCAGCACTATGGGAGAAAAATCACAACCAGGGAGTTCCTCCTCCAAAAGCAGAGAATCTGATCCTCATATCAGGCTTCCCAGCCCACTGGGAAGACAAGCCCTCAAAATGTCTGTCTTTGAAAACCAACAGGGCTTACAATCAGGATACCCAGAGAGCTGTAAGAAACCTAGATTCTACTCCTGAAGGGTGCATTAAAAAACTCACTCACACTGAATCACTATTTGCAGATAACATGATATTTTAAACAGAAAATCTTAAGTGAAAAAAAAAGTATTAGGTGCTCAGCTATGTCTGACTCTTTGTGACCCCATGGACTGTAGCCCACCAGGCTCCTCTGTCCATGGAATTCTCCAAGCAAGAATATTGGAGTATGGTGCCATTCCCTTCTCCAGGGGAATCTTTCCTCAAATTCTTCACCAAAAAAATAATAATAATAAAAAAATAAAACTAATAAATGAATTCACAAAGTTTCAAGAGACAAGATTTATATAGAGAAATCTGTTGTTTTACTGTACACTAATAATAAACTGTGAAATAGAAAGTAAATAAATAAATAAATCCTATTTAAAATTGCATCAAGAAGAACAAAATACCTAGGAATAAATTTAAGTAAGGAAGTGAAAGACCTATACTCTGAAAACTATAAAACACTGATGAAGAAAATTGAAGATGATATAAAGAAATGGAAAGATGCCTCATGCTCTTGGATTGAAAGAATTAATACTGTAAAAATGGCCATACTCCCCAAAGCAACTTACAGATTTAATATGACCCCTATCCAAATAACCATGACATTTTCCCCACAATTAGAACAAATAATCCTAATATCCATATAGAACTACAAAAGACCCCGAACTGCCAAAGCAATCTTGAGAAAAAAAGAACAAAGGTGGGATATCATGCTCCTTGACTTCAAACTAAACTACAAAGTTACTGACAAGAGGTTAATTTCCAAAATATATAAGCAGTACATACAACTAAGTGTCAAAAAAAATCCAACAAAATAAATGGGCAGAAGATCTGAATAGACATTTTCCAAATAAAACATACAGATGGCCAATAGGCACATGAAAAGATGCTCAACATTTCTAATAATCAGAGAAATTCAAACAAAAACAAATATATAACCTCACACCTGTCAGAATGGCTCTCATCAAACAAATAAATGTTGGCAAGAATGTAGAGGAAAGGAAGTATAAGCTGATGTATCCACCATGGAAAACAATATGGAGGTTCCTCAAAAAACTAAAAATAGAACTACCACATGATCCAGCAATTCTACCACTGCAAATATATCTAAAGAAAATGAAAACACTAATTAAAAAGATACAGGTACCCCAATGTTCATAGCAGCAGCATTATTGACAATTGCCAAGATACAGAAGCAATATGTGTCCATCAGTGAATGAGCAAAGAAGATGTGGTGTGGTATGGTACATGTGCGTGTATATGAAATGGAATACTATTCAGCCATCAGAAATAAAAAGAATGAAATATTGCCATCTGCAAAAATGGATAGGCTATATGCTATAAGGATATATATTGTAAAGGACAGGGAATGTAGTCAATATTTCATAATAACTATAAATGGAGAATGGGGCTTCCCAGATGGCTCAGTGGTAAAGAATGTGCCTGCCAATACAGGAGACATAAAAGACACGAGTTCAATCCCTGAGTCTGGGAAGATGCCCTGGAGGAGGAAATGGCAACCTACTCCAGTATTCTTGCCTGGGAAATTCTGTAGACAGAGGAACCTGAAGGGCTGTATAGAGAGCAGGCACAATTGAGGGACTGAGCACTGGGCACATGTAAATGGAGAGTAACTTTTAAAAATTGTAAATCACTGCATTGTACACCTGTACCTTATTTAATATGTGCATCAACTATACTTAAATTAAAAAAAAAATTCAGATGGATAAAGAAGACATGATACAAACACACACACACACACACACACACACACACACACAATGGAATTCTCAGTTCCGTTCAGTTCAGTCGCTCAGTCGTGTCCGACTCTTTGCAACCCCATGAATCGCAGCACACCAGGCCTCCCGTCCATCACCAACTCCTGGAGTTTATTCAAACTCATGTCCATCGAGTCAGTGATGCCATCCAGCCATCTCATCCTCTGTCGTCCCCTTCTCCTCCTGCCCCCAATCCCTCTCAGCATCAGGGTCTTTTCCAATGAGTCAACTCTTCACATCAGGTGGCCAAAGTACTGGAGCTTCAGCCTCAGCATCAGTCCTTCCAATGAACACCCAGGATTGATCTTTAGAATGGACTGGTTGGATCTCCTTGCAGTCCAAAGGACTCTCAAGAGTTTGCCTTGATTCATGGACCAAATATTCCAGTTTCCTATGCAATATTGCTCTTTATAGCATTGGATTTTGCTTCTATCACCAGTCACATCCACAACTGGGTATTGTTTCTTTCTTTGGCTCCATCCCTTCATTCTTTCTGGAGTTATTTCTCCACTGATCTCCAGTAGCATATTGGGCACCTACTGACCTGAGGAGTTCCTCTTTCAGTATCCTATCATTTTGCCTTTTCATACTGTTCATGGGGTTCTCAAGGCAAGAATACTGAAGTGGTTTGCCATTCCCTTCTCTAGTGGACCACATTCTGTCAAACCTCTCCACCATGACCCGTCCATCTTGGGTGGCCCCACACAGCATGGCTTAGTTTCATTGAGTTAGACAAGGCTGTGGTCCATGTGATCAGATTGGCTAGTTACTCAGCAATAAAAAAAATGACAATTTTTCTATTTGCAACAACATGATGTACCTGGAGGATACTGTGTTTAGTGAAATAACTCAGACAAAGAAAGGCAAATACTATGGGTTGGCCAAAACATCCATTAATTTTTTTTCTAGAAGAAGGCCCTAGTATAGCACTTTGCTGTCTTTAACTTCATTCAAAACAGTTTTGTAAGATTGTGACATAAAACCAGGATGCATTTTTAAAAAATAAAATTTTTGAATTTTTGTATAGCCATTTTAGTACTGAAAATAAATGAAAGAAGCAACTTTTTGGCATATTATGCTTTATTATTTCAAGAAAGGTAAAAATACAACCAATAGCAAACAATAAAAAGATCTGTGCAATGTAGGGAGAAGGTGCTGAGACTGATCAAACGTGTCAATAGTTTCATGCTGGAGACTTTTCGCTGGACAATGTTTCATGGTCAAGTAGACCAGCTGAAATTTATAGTGCTCAAATCAAGACATTAACTGAGAGCAATCACATGACACCACACAGGAAATAGCTAACATACTCAAAGTATCCAAATCAAGCACTGAAAGATCATTAATGATTTGCACCAGCTTGGTTATGTTAATCGCGTTGATGTTTGGTTACCGCAGGAGTTAAACTGAAAAAAAACTTTCTTGACCATATTTCCACATGCAATTCTCTCCTTAGACATGATGAAAGTGTTCTGTTTTTAAAGCACACTGTAACAGACAATGAAAAGTGGATATTGTACAGTAATATGGAACTTAAGAGATCATGCAGCAAGTGAAATGAACCACCATCCACCACACCAAAGGCCAGTCTTCAACCAAAGAAGCCGACATTGTGTATATGGTGGGATTGAAAGCGAGTCCTCTATTTTGTGCTCCTTCCAGAAAACCAAATGATTAATTCCAACAAGTACGGCTCCTAATTAGACCAACAGCAACACTCGATGAAAAGCATCCAGAATTAGTCAACAGAAAATGTGTAATCTTCCGTCAGGACAAAGCAAAACTGAATTTTTTTTTTCTATGACCAGGCAATATCTGTTACATCTTGGCTAGGAAATTTTAAATCATCCACCATATTCACCAGACACTGTACCTCTGCATTTTCATTTATTTCAGTCTGTACAAAAATATCTTAATGGAAAAATTTTCCATTCCCTGGAAGACTGTAAAAGATACTTGGAACAGTTCTTTGCTCAAAAAGATAAAAAGTTTTGGCAAGATGGAATTATGAAGTTGTCTGAAAAATGGCAGAACGTAGTGAAATAAAACAGTGAACACATTCATTGCTCAATAAAATTCTTGATGAAAATGAAAAATGTGTCTTAAAAACTGAAGCAACATTTTGGCCAACTCATATGGCTCAAAACTCTCCAAATGAGGTTTCAATAGCATGTGAACTGAGAACTTCCAGGTGTTCAAGCTGGATTTAAAAAACGCAGAGGAACCAGAGATCAAATTGCCAACATCTGCTGGATCATTGAAAAAGTAAGAGTTCCAGAAAAACATCTACTTCTGCTTTATTGACTACGACAAAGCCTTTGACTGTGTGGATCACAACAAAGCCTTTGACTGTGTGGATCACAACAAAGCCTTTGACTGTGTGGATCACAACAAACTGTGTGGAAAATTCTTCGAGATGGGAATACTAGATCACCTTACCTACCTTCTGAGAAAACTGTATGCAGGTCAAGAAGCAACAGTTAGAACTGGACATGGAACAATAGACTGGTTCCAAATTGGGAAAGAAGTACATCAAGGCTGTATATTGTCACCCTGCTTATTTAACTTATATGCAGAGTACATCATGAGAAATGCTGGGCTGGAGGAAGCACAAGCTGGAATCAAGATCTGCAGAAGTATCAATAACCTCAGATATGCAAATGACACCACACTTATGGCAGAAAGCAAAGAAGAACTAAAGAGCCTCTTGATAAAAGTGAAAGAGGAGAGTGAAAAAGCTGGCTTAAAAACTCAGCATTCAAAAAATGAAGATCATGGCATACAGTCCCATCACTTTATCACAAATAGATGGGGAAACAATGGAAACGACACACTTTCTTTTCTTGAGTTCCAAAATCGCTGCAGATGGTGACTGTAGCCATGAAATTAAAAGATGCTTGCTCCTTGGAAGAAAAGCTATGACCAACCTAGACAGCATGTTAAAAAGCAGACATTACTTTGCCAACAAAGGTCTGTCTAGTCAAACTATGGTTTTTTCAGTAGTCATGTCTCACATGGATGTGAGAGTTGGACCATAAAGAAGGCTGAGCACTAAAGAATTGATACTTTTGAACTGTGGTATTGGAGAAGACTCCTGAGAGTCCCTTGGACTGCAAGGAGATCCAACCAGTCCATCCTAAAGGAAATCAGTCCTGATATTCACTGGAAGCACTGATGCCGAAGCTGAAGCTCCAATACTTTGGCCACCTGATGCAAAGAACTGACTCATTGGCAAAGACCCTGATGCTGGGAAAGATTGAAGGCAGGGGGGGAAGGGGATGACAGAGGATGAGATGGTTGGATGGCATCACCAACTCTATGCACATGAGTTTATGCAAGCTCCGAGAGTTGGTGATGGACCTGGAGGCCTGGTGTGCTGCAGTCCCTGGGGGTCACAAAGAGTTGGACATGATTGAGCAACTGAACTGAACTGAATATATTAATATGATTCCACTTGTATGTGAAATCTATAATACAAAGTAAATGAACAAACAAAACAAAACAGAAACTAACTCATAGATACAGAGAAGAAACTGGTGATAGCCAGAGGGGAAGGGGTGGGGGAATGGATGAAATAAACAAAGGACATTAGAGGCACAAACTTCCAGTCATATAATAAATGTCATGGGGATGAATATAAAGCATAAGAAATATATTCAACAATATTATAATAATTTTGGTGATAGATGGTTACTTGATTTATCATGGAGATCATTCTGTAATGAATATAAATATCGAACCACTATGTTGTACACCTGAAATCAATATTGCATACCAACTATGCTTCATTAAAAAAAATAATAATAATAAATTAAAACAATTTCTTTTCCCCATGTTTCTAAACAATTCTATTTTTATGATCCCTGTGGTTTTGTTTGCTCTTAGAATTACTATTAGATACTCTATCTACCTGGGCTTCCCTGGTGGCACAGTGGTAAATAATCCGCCTGCCAATGCAGGAGATGCTAGAGATGTGGGTTCGATCCCTGGGTCAGGAAGATCCCCTGGAGTAAGAAATGGTCAACCCACTCCAGTATTCTTGCCTGGAAAATTCCATGGACAGAGGAGCCTGGCAGGCTACAGTCCATGAGGTTGCAAAGAATTGGACATGACTGAGCAACTGAGCACACACACACACACTCTCTACCTACCTGCATTCTTTAATGACTAGTGTACATAGGAAAACTCACCTTTCCCCTAAAATGATAGTCAGATGTTCTAACACAATTTTTCAAAAAATTAACTTTTGATGCATTCATTTGAAATACCATGCTGCTTGTAAGTAAGTCTTTCATAGGAACATTATATTTCTGTTTTTTATGTTTTCCTAAGGCAGTTGACTAATATTTCTTTCACATTGTGAACCAGTCTATTCATTGATTAGAAAGACAGGATAGCTATACCATCCTGAGGATTTAGAGGACTTCATGTCCTGCTTCTTAATTTATGGGTGCACATGTGTTAAACATTATAAACTAGCTTTTTGGATTCTATAGAATAGTTTGCTGTAAAGGTGTTATTTCTATGTGACACTGTTCCTGGCCCTGAGAAGGAAACCTGAGGCAAGTTGACCCACCGGAGTTTTTCCTTTTAAAATCTGCAGTTATGTCTGAGAATACATGAGTCTGCCTTGTTTTTAAAACTAAAGGGACATAAGGTCTTGAAAATTATGGCGTGGCCATATTTTACCAAGTTGACTGAATATAAGAAAAATAAGACTAACAACTGAGATGAATGAAGCAGATACATAAAGATTCAGAGGTCAGAGATTCAGAGGTCAGTGATGGCAAGCAATTTATGTTGGCTTTATATTTCCCTATTCTAGACCGTACAAAGACCTATCTTTGTTCTAGACTTGGAATCCCATGAAAAATCTCTTAAATCCTTATTAAGTTTTTTTTTATATATATAAGTAGCATGAATACATTTCTAATACCATAGATGCCCTTATCTTATTCAAATGGAAGCTTGTTGGTTTATTAAAAGGACACACAATAGAGAAGCTTACGAGATACAAACATTTAGCAAGTCTTGTAATCTGACAGTGTGCTTTACAGCAAGAACAAAGAGTTTCTATTAATACAATAAATTGCTTAATCAGAGATTATTTAAGAGTTCTACTTTACTCACAACTTATAATTCAATTTTCATTGGTAACAACATGGTGAATACTATTTTTTAAATTTCTGTGTATACAAGCACGCTGCTGCTGCTGCTGCTGCTGCTGCTGCTGCTAAATCACTTCAGTCCTGTCTGACTCTGTGCGACCCCAGAGACAGCAGCCCACCAGGCTCCCCCGTCTCTGGGATTCTCCAGGCAAGAACACTGGAGTGGGTTGCCATTTCCTTCTCCAGCATGAAAGTGAAAAGTGAAAGTAAAGTCGGTCAGTCGTGTCCCACTCCTAGCAACCCCATGGACTGCAGCCTTCCAGGCTCCTCCATCCATGGGATTTTCCAGGCAAGAGTACTGGAGTGGGTTGCCATTGCCTTCTCCACACAAGGCATATCCCCCAAGAAAATGTACAAAACAATTCTAACAGCTTCATAAAGGGCACATATGTAACCTGCACTCAGGTCAAAAACTGAAACATTAGCAGAAACACAGGAGCCTCCATAATGTTTCCTCCCAACAACTATGACCCTCTGCTCCCCCAAATCAAACACTATACTCTCTAGTAGCATTAAAAGTGGACCTGTTGACATATTTTATGTAAATAGACCTCAAAATTATTTTTCCTAGTACGATGTGTGATTAATTCACTGTAACTTGTCAGAGTAGGTCATTCTTTTTTTTTTTTTTTTGCTGTATCTTACTTGTTTGCATGAATATAACTGAATTTACATGTCCATTCATTGTTGATACAAATGAGGTTGTTTCCAGGTTTTTGGCTACTACAAATAAAAAGCTGAGGTATATATTTCTGTAACATCTTTTGCTGAAAATAGAGATGAGATGCAGTTGGATTTTTACCCAGGAGTGAAATCTTTGGGTCATTCCTGCGTATGCTCAGCTTTTGTAAATCATGTCAAGCTGCAAGATCACCTCCATAACTTTCTGGGCTCAGTGACATGTGAAAACTCAGAGCACTTTGTTCAAAAATGATTAAGAATCTCAAGACAGAAACAACAGAACATTAAAACAAGTGCAGGGTCCTCTGTGACAACACACATCATTCACTCCCAAGACTGGTCCTACCAAACTCTTGACCAAAGTGATTGCACAATTTTTATACTCTAGAGTTTTTCATGTCATTGCTAAAGTTGCTTTGGTTGTGTCCAACTCTTTGCGACTCCATGGGACCATAGCCCTCCAATCTTCTCTGTTGATGGGATTCTCCAAGCAAGAATACTGGAGTGGGTTACCATTTCCTACTCCAGGGAATCTTCTTGACCCAGGGATTGAACACACATTTCTTGAGTCTCCTGCACTGACAGGAGGGTTCTTTACCACTAGCACCACCTGGGAAGCCTCTTCATGTCATTGGGTTCATGAAATTGGGAGCCTTGTAAATGGGCTGAACATTTTTTGGTTATAAGAGCTAGTCCCAGAATTCTAGCTCAGGGGGGAAAAAATGTGGGAAAACAGTTTGTTTAATAAAGCTTACATGGAAAAAGGAAAGATTCTGAAGGAAAAACCATGGCAATCAAAATGAACACTAGACTTTATTCATGAGAATATGAGAAATGTATTTCCCTTTGAACTGAGTAGGAGAGGTGAGAGGTAAAGTGCAGAGAAGGGAAAGAAGAAAGAAAAAGTAGTGAAAGAAAAATAGTTTGGATGGTGAAAAATGCCCATTATCAGACTTTTGTTAATAAAACTTTGTAATTTTCAATGGTAATTTGTTTGCCTTTCTAGATTTCAAGCATTTCTCCCTGTTTCCCACCAATGAATCTTCCTGATGCTGTGAGGATAGTTTCTTTGTAGATATTGATAAAGAATAATGTGCCTCATTTAAACAATGCCTCCGTGGAAACAAGAAGAGATACCACAGTAGCAAAAATCTAGCAGAAGCAGTAACTGGAATCATGAATGCCCACAAGTTCACATGCCCTTGGGAAATTCTTGAAGCACTTATACCTTCACAAAGCACAAAATGTGGATTTCTGCTGATTTTATTTAAAGCAGGATCCACAAGCACTGCATACATGAAGTCATTATTTCCATATCAATTGTCGGCGATCATGCATACTGCATTGGTTCATCTCTGAATCAATGTAATATGATAGGAAAGCATTGTCTTCTTTCAAAATAGAACAGCAATCATCTTTAATACTCAAAGGTTCCAATATACCAGTAGACACTGGAACAGCCTGTAGAAGTAACAGCACTTCTGGACAGACATGGCAAAACCCATTGGAGAGAATATGGTAACTAGTAGGATAAGATGGTGTCAATAATAAGCATCATTTTTATCAAGGGGACTGAAGCAGGTTGTGGCAGGGTTGGCGGGGTTCATTCCATGTAGTGAGTAACCAAATTTGATGAAAAGCAGTCCAGGAATAGGTGTGTGTGGATTGAGGGTGGGAGTGGTGGTAAGTAGGGAGATAGGAGGAATTTTTTCAGAGGCAGATTCCTCAATAGTAAGTTAGAGCAAAGGTCACTAGAAAACAAGCTATACAAATTCTAGGAGCTTAAGAAGCTGCAAGTGACACTTTTTCTGGTGTTGTAAGTTATTTCTGTTTATACTTCCCAGCCAGAGTTTTGACCTTTATAAGCACATCAAGGACATGTGCCTTATTTTATTTATCTTGATATGGCATGTGTGTGGCATGTGTTAGTTGCTCAGTGGTGTCCAACTCCTTGCAACCCAATATATTATAGCCCACCAAGCACCTCAGTCCGTGGAATTTTCCAGACAAGAATACTAGAGTGGGTAGCCATTCTCTTCTCCAGGAGATCTTCCCAACCCAGAGATCAAACCGGGTCTCTGAGCCACCAGAGAAGCCCTATCTTGGCATCCTTGGGCTTTAGCATAGCATCTGGCATATATCTGGCACTTAATAATGATTGTTAATTATCTGACATATGAATTAAATAAGCTGACAAGCTTTTATTTAAAAAAACACAGAAATTTTTTTCCACCAATGAAAGTTATCTGAAAAGTTTACCAAAGTGAAAAAGTTATCTAAAAACCAAAATCATAATTTATAAAGAACCAAGGATATTTAAAAAAAA
This sequence comes from Aepyceros melampus, assembly GCA_006408695.1. Taxonomy (NCBI): domain Eukaryota; kingdom Metazoa; phylum Chordata; class Mammalia; order Artiodactyla; family Bovidae; genus Aepyceros; species Aepyceros melampus. The sequence continues at coordinate 40,822 of SJXQ01001065.1, forward strand.
GAAATCTAAGTTCCACTGGTTAAAGAGATGAATGTCCAGCCAATGTGAAAATTATCAGAACCACAGGAATATAAAATGTAACCCTGAGGAATACTGTATTTTTCTGAGAAAACAAGAAGGAATTAGACAGAACTCTAAGTATGACCTTGGACAAATAATTTAATCCATAAAAATCATAAATCTGGATCATGCTTATTGTGAACTTTTTTGTTGCCTGTGCCCAGGACATTAAACACTCCTGAGAGAAGACATCTATTCAGACTCAGCACACTGTGAATTCTTGCAGTCTAACATCAAACAAGCCCACTGCATTCAGCAATCCCATAATCATGATCAGGTTTTCTCCCCTCAGTGGCTAGTTCAAACCCTCTTTTCTCTGCTCTCTCCCTCCTTCTTAAAGATTGTTTCTATGAGTCATTCTTGGCCTCTGGAGGAGGGGAATTTTATCCAGGGCCAGTGATAAGGCTTGATTGCTCAGAGCTTTTGTGTAATGAAGTTTTATTGAAGTATAAAAGAGATCAATAAAGCTTCTGCCCATGGAATTCTCCAGGCCAGAATACTGGAGTGGGTAGCCTTTCCCTTCTCCAGGAGATCTTCCCAATCTTGGGATCGAACTCAGGTCTCCTACATTGCAGCCAGATTCCTTACCATCTGAGCACCAGGGAAGCCCTGGTGTACATGCAAATGTATGGCCTAACTTTAAAACATAGTAAAACAAAGACTTTCTTTTGACTTCTACTGAAGAAATTCACCTTCTCAGCACTATGAAATTTCTCTGAACTACCAAATTTTTCACTGAGTTCAGCCCAGTAGCTTTTTCTCTTTACCCACCTTACAGTATCTTTTAAACTCCTTGAAAAGGATTTAAAGGGTTTCTCTTTAAACCCTTTATATCTTTCAAACATATCTTCCATACTTCATCATTTTTGATAAATGATTTATTCTGCCAAACTAAAACCATTAAGGTCATCTTACTAGTTTCTTTTAAATCTTTGCACCTTACAACCCATCAGTCACCAAGTCCTGCCAATCCTTCCCTGACACTGACTTTTAGATGTGTCCCTTGTTCTCATTGCCCAAATCCTTAACCATTTATGTTTGGGATAATGATATGCCTACTAGCTAGCTATATTAGCTAGGAAATGCTGCATCAAGAGATGATCCCAAAGCTTAATGGCAAACAGGAAGAGAGTTTATTTCAAGTTTAAGGTGTAGGTTGCTGGCGACTCTGCTTCGTGCTTCTTCACCCCAAGATTCTAGGTGATAAAGCCGCCCTCTTCTAAAAATTCGCCAGTCTCACAGTAAAAAGAAGAGATGATGGCAAACCAGAAGGCAGCTCTTGAAGTTTCTGCTTGTAAGTGCTTCTCACCACTTCTTGCTTCCATGAAGCACATTTCCTCTGTCTTCATGCTCTGCTCACCATCTGCCACCTCACCCAACCAGCAGTCCCACTGAAGAGCCTACATACTCTTCAGCATTCTCAGAAGATATTTCCTTGTGTACACTGAGACACTACAGATCCCCTCCAATAATTCCTCTCTAATATTGTCCGTACTACACTCCTTAGACATTTAATAAATCAGTATATAGTGCTCGTATAGGTCTGGCTAGTTTGCACATTAAATTGCATCTAATTTCTCCAACTATATTGTATACATTTTGTGATCAAGACTAAGTCTTAATAATTGTCATTTAAATGCTTGATTTTTGCCTATTTCCAAATAATTGGGACAGTATCTGATATAAAATAATTTGTAATTTAAGGCACACCATGAGATAGTCATGCTCCTAATTAGAGTGAGCTTGGTGAGGAATGTAGAGGAAACACAGAGTAATAAAAGGTAAATGTCGTTATGAGTGTTGGTTCTGAAGACAGACTACCCAGGTGCGAATCTGTGGCTCCATCACTTACAAACAGGGTAACCATTAGCAACTTACTTCATGTTTTTTGCTACATTATCTATTGGACCAGTATATTAATATGATTATATCATATCATTGTTTCAATTAAAAAATAAGTAAATACATAAAAAGTGATTATAAAACTGACTCGTACATATTAAGCCCTCATAAAGATTAGGTGGTGTTGCCGCTACTGTTGGTGGGTAGTCTATAGTCTCAAAAGAGATTTATTTTAATATTTTCTGCTCTCATGACTATTAAGAATAAAGTATGCAAGAAAACCCATATTTTCTGGTGGTACTTGCAAATCTGGTGTCAGGAAATACAGATTCCAAATCTTAAAACAGTACTTCAATTACAAAGCTATTTTAAATATGGAAGTTATTTGTTTTAGAAAAAAAAAAATTTTAATGTGTGTATATAAACTTTTTTATGCTTATTAATAAAAGTGGAAAAATGGGATATCTGGGATGATAAGAGAAAACAAAAAGAAAAGATCACATAAATTTTGCAATTCAATATTATAGAAGATAGAGGTAATATAGTGATATTTATCAAGAAAATATTATAACAATAAAAATTAAAAGTGGTCAAATAATATCTTCTCTTTTAATTTATTTTGAATTAAAGGATAATTGCTTTACAATGTTATATTGGTTTCTGGCATACATCAATGTGAATCAGCCATAGGTACATATATGTTCCCTCCCTCTGGAACCTCCCTCCCACCCCATCCCACCTCTTTACATTGTCACAGAGCACCAGGTTTAAGCTCTCTGTGTCACACAGCAAATTCCTACTAGATATCCATTTTACATATGATAATATATATGTTTCAGTGCTACTCTCTCAATTCATTCCACCTTCTCCTTCCCTACTGTGTTGACAAATCTGTTCTCTATGTTTGTGTCTCCACTGTTGCTCTGCAAATACGTTCATCATAACCATCTTTCAAGATTCCATATATATGTGCTAATATATGATATTTGTTTTTCTCTTGCTGACTTACTTCACTCTGTATAATAGGCTCTAGGTTCATCTACCTCATTAGAACAAATGCAAGTGTGTTCCTTTTTATGGCTAAGAAATATTCCATTGTATATATGTACAATTTGTATATATAGAAGTTGTTTATATAAGCAACTTCTTTATCCATTCATCTGTCAATGGGCATCTAGGTTGCTTCTATGTCCTATCATAAATATGCTGCAGTGAACATTGGGGTACATGTATCTTTTTCAGTTATGGTTTTCTCGGGTAGGGGATTGCCCAGTAGTGGGATTTGGGGGTCATAGTAGTTTTATTCCTAGTTTGTTAAGGAATCATACACTGTTCTCCACAGTGGCTATACTAATTTAAATTCTTACCAATAGCTCAAAAGGGTTCCCTTTTCTCCACACCCTCTCCAGCATTTATTGTTTGTAGATTTTTGCTGATGGCCATTTTGAAAAGTGGTCAAATAATACATTCTTGTTTGAAGTTATAAAAGCAAAAAGTAACACTTTGAGACACTCTAAGGGAAAAACAGAGAACTAGTGGTGCTGGGAAAACTGAACAGCTACAAGTGAAAAATGAAATTAGAACATTTTCTAACACCATATACAAAAATAAACTCGAAATGGATCAAAGACCTAAATGTAATGCCAGACATTATAAAACTCTTAGAGGAAAACATAGGCAGAACACACTCTTTGACACAGATCACAGTTTTGATCCACTTCTTAGAGTAATGAAAGTAAAAACAAAAATAAACAAATAGGACCTAATTAAACTTAAAAGCTTCTACACAACAAAGGAAACCATAAACAAAATGAAAAGACAACATACAGAATGGGAGAAAATATTTGCAAACAAAGCAACTGACAAGGGATTCATCTCTAAAATATACAAAAAACTCATGCAGCTCTATGTCAAAAAAAACACAATGAATGTAATCAAAAAATGGGCCATGCCAGGGCAGCATATCTAAACACATTTTTCCAAAGAATACATACAGATGGTTAAAAAGTACACAAAAAGATGCTCAGCATTACTAATTATTAGTGAAATGCAAAGCAAAATTACACTTCACACCAGTCAGAATGGCCATCATCAAAAAGTCTACAAACAATAAGTGCTGGAGAGGATGTAGAGAAATGGGAATTCTCCTAAACTGTTGGTGAAAGTGAAGTGAAAGTGAAAGTTGCTCAGTCGTGTCCAACTGTTTGAGATCCCATGGACTATACAGTCCATGGAATTCTCCAGACCAGAATACTGGAATGGGCAGCCTTTCCCTTTCCAGGGGATCTTCCCAAGTAGGGATCAAACCCAGGTCTCCTGCAGTGTAGGCAGATTCTTTACCAGCTGAGCCACCAGGTGGGAATGTAAATTAGTACAACCACTATGGAGAACAGTATGGAAGTTCCTTAAAAAACTAAAAATAAAACTACCATATGAGCTAGCAATCTTACTGCTGCTGCTGCTGCTGCTAAGTCGCTTCAGTCGTGTCCGATTCTGTGCAACCCCAGAGACGGCAGCTCACCAGGCTGCCCTGTCCCTGGGATTCTCCAGGCATGAACACTGGAGTGGGTTGCCATTTCTTTCTCCAAAGCATGAAAGTGAAAAGTGAAAGTGAAGTCGCTCAGTCGTGTCTGACTCTTCGCAACCCCATGGACTGCAACCCACCATGCTCCTTCATCCACGAGATTTTCCAGGCAGGAGTACTGGAGTGGGGTGCCATCGCCTTCTCTGACAGGCATATATTCAGAGAAAATTAATTTGAAAAGATGCATGAACCCCAATGTTCATAGCAGTACTATTGACAATAGCCAAGACACAGAAGCAACCTAAATGTCCATCAACAGACGAATGGATAAAGAAGATGTAGTACTTATATACAGTGGAATATTACTCAGCCATTAAAAAAAACATAAAATAATGCTATTTTCAGCAACATGAATGGACCTAGAGATTAGCATAACTAAGTGAAGTAGATCACACAGAGAAAAATAAATATCATGATATCACTTACATGTGGAATCTAAAAAATGATCCAATGAACTTATTTACAAAACAGAAATAGAGTCACAAATGTAGCAAACAAGCTTATAATTACTAAGGGGGGAAGAGAGGGGCATAATTTGGGGACTTGGGATTGACAAATACAACTAATAAGGACCTATTGAATAGCATAGGGAACTGTACTAAATACTCTGTAATGATCTATATAGGAAAAGAATCTTAAAAAGAGTGTTGTGCTTAATCACTCAGTCTTGTCCAACTCTCCAACCCCATAGACTGTACCTACCAGACTCCTCTGCCATGGGGATTCTCCAAGCAAAAATACTAGAGTGGGTTGCCAAGCCCTCTTCCAGGGGATCTTCCCAACCCAAGGATTGAACCAAGGTCCCACACATTGCAGGCCAATTCTTTACTGACAAGCCACCAGAGAAGTCCTAGAAAGAGTAGATTTATGTATATATTTCTTGAAAACACATAAAAAAGAAAGAAAAGCAAAACAATTACACTTTGATATACTCTAAGGAAAAAAATCAAATTCTTGCCAGAACGTGACTATAAAGTGAAAAAGAATACAAGGATTATGGTTGAGAATAAAAGTTTAAAATATGTTTGAAAACCACCTCTACTGACAATCTGAAAGAATCAGAGAAGAGGCCTGGAAGTGCAGACAAAGGGGTAGGGAGAGAGAAGGAGAGAATGAATGAATGAACTGAATATTAATAAAATAGTTCCCCACTGTCATTTACCAAATTCTGTTTGGTGCTTATATATCTCTAACTCCATAATTTTGTGGTACATTTCCATTCATGTATTCTATTTTATTTTACTTATTTGCACTTTTCTGTAAGAAAATAACTTTTTCAAATACATGATTAAAATGGTAAATTTGTAAGTTCAAGTGAAATCTAGTTTAGAAATGATGAATTCTTAGTGATAGTATTGTATCATGAAAGCATACAATTGCAACCTGGCAAAGACATTAGTTTGATACACAAAAATACCCTGTGCATGTTTCTACAATATATTAATACATCTATTTAAAAAAAAATGTGGCTTCTACAGTGGATTTCCATTTGGAAGAAGTAAGATATTCCTGACTAAATCTGTTGGCTTTCTATTAAAGGGTATGTTTCCTTCCAGCAAACAATTAGTTTACCAGTGTTTGATGTTAGAAACAGTTCCTTAGTGGAAAACTGTACCATCATTGGCTTTCATCTTTTACGTGGATTCCTAATGAATATGATACATATATGGGATCGAGGTTGTAATCTATCATTAATGCAATCTTAGCATGGAAATTGAGGCAGATTTATTCTCTCTAGCCTCTTTCTTAAAATATATCATAATATAGGTTTGAAAATATAACTCAGCACAGTAACTGTAACATTTACAGTTCAGAAAAATTAACAGATCCCTCTGTCCTTTACCCTTCCCACCGTCAAATATTACTCCACTCACTGTTATTCCACAGGCTTTTGGTGGCTTCCACAGCCATGGAAATGGAAAGGAGTACATTTCTGGGAACATGACTATCCTTTCATCATCCTCCTACTTAACAGTGTTATATAGTTCATCTTTTTTTATAACTTGAATCGCAAAAACCTTTATGTTGGTAAAGCTAAAACTGACCGGCTAGGTCTCCATCACGTTATGTTTCACTTGCAGGTTCTCTTTCTCTGTTTGTTGTTGTTGATGATGATTTGCACTCTGACTGCTTAAAATAACTCACTTGTTAGTTAAAGCTCTATCAGGTACCTGGCATTTTTCCTCTTTGAAACTCTCCCTAACACTCCTCTTCTTTCTAAGCATTCTTCATTCCAGAAGAAGAGGTCCAGTATAGCAATCTCAGAGACCACCAGAGCCCATCACCAGGACTCCTGACACCAGCCTTGATGGTTTTGAAATGTTCCATAAGAACAGAATACAGACCCAACAACTGCCCCATCCTCATCAAGAATCTTGTTTTGAGGACTTTCCTGGTGGTCCAGTGGTTAAGATTCCACAATCCCACTGTGGGGATGCAGCCAAAATAAAGACATAAAACAAAAAAAAAAAAAAAAAAAAGAGAAAGAGAGAGAACCATATTTTGAGCTAACACTGTAAGTTTTACTTTCTGAACCCTTTCAGGAAGGACACAGTCTTGATGGCACTAGCCTGATGTGGATTCCTTTGCCTGGCAAAGAAATAAAGCTACTCTTTTCTTTCTTACCCAAAGCTGTCTCCATGATTTTGATTCGGTGCTGGTGTACAGAAATGGAGATTTCAGTAGCAGTATTAAAGGCCCCAAATCACTCCTCCAGCTTTAGCTCTATTGTGCAATTTGCAATTCCTCTCTAGTCTATTGCTGAATGTGCCATGCTTTTCTTCATATCTACACAAGCTGTTCTTCCTAGTACACCCTCCCTTTCTCTCTGCATCTGAATCTTACCTGCATTCTAGCAAGTCTGCTCAAGGCCCCTTTTGGTATGTAGCCTTCCTCAGGGTCTTGAACTGTGTTGACCTCTCTTCTTCAGAAGCCTTTTAATCCTGGAGTGTGCACTCACTCATCTGCATTAGTAATCTATACCTTTTGTGGTTAACAATGTTGTCATGGAGTCTTGGGACTCCAGGGAGATTATAAATACATTGTTATATGTTTTATATGTTGCGGTTTATTCTTCTGTTCAAAATGTGCAGCAAATTACAATACAGGACTAGCACAAGGATTTGCAAAGAATACATGTTTGATAAATACGAATACTAATTCAGCTTCTCTGGTGGCTCAGTGGTAAAGAATCTGCCTGCCAATGCAGGAGATGTGCGTTTGATCCCTGGGTCGAGAAGGTTCTCCTGGAGAAGGAAATGGCAACCCACTCCAGTATTCGTGCCTGGGAAATTCCACAGACAATAGGAGCCTGGGGGACTACAGTCCATGCGGTCTGTACAACTTAGCAACTAAACAATTATTGCAAAATCTTTAAAGAGTTGAAAAATGAGAATCCTTAATTCAAACTTTAAGTAAATTTCTGGTAGCCATCATGGCCATTTTGACTCCTTTTCAATCTATTTAATATAATGTAATGAATTTTCAAATACTTTTGCTTAAATCATCTACCTACCCCACTCCAGTACTCTTGCCTGGAAAATCCCATGGACAGAGGAGCCTGGTAGGCTGCAGTCCATGGGGTCGCTAAGTCAGACACGACTGAGCAACTTCACTTTCACTCTTCACTTTCATGCATTGGAGAAGGAAATGGCAACCCACTCCAGTGTTCTTGCCTGGAGAATCCCAGGGACGAAGGAGCCTGGTGGGCTGCCCTCTATGGGGTCGCACAGAGTCGGACACAACTGAAGCAACTTAGCAGCAGCAGCAGCAAACTACTTCACTAATAATTAGCAAAATTTTACCGTATCAAAAGAGACTCACAAAAAAAAGAGAATTTCTACTCTGTACTTTGGGCAGCTGGAAGAGCAGCTACATATTTCATTTATCCCTTTAGGTGTTTATTCATTCATTTAATAACTATTTAGTAGAAGCCTGCTATATACAAAGGATAAACTTGCCAAGGACCAGAATGCTACCATTCTAAAATCCATTTTGTTATGCCTTGAAAATTTTCTAATCTTCACAAATCCTCTATTCAACGCAAATACACCACAGGGAAAAAACATTTTGAACCACTGTTAAGTAACACCTTTACTAGAATCATTTGATCACCTTCTGGTGCAAGAAAGGTGCCTGGAAAAAACAGAGAAAGTACTACAAGATGTGGTACCTGGTAATGCCAACCCTCACCTGTAACTGGTCTAGAAAATTACCAAATCTCCTTCTAGAGAACTGGGCAGGGATGCATTCAACTCTCCCATTTCTCTACTTTCTTGGCACCAATCTTCATATTTTCTTCTCTGGGACACAGAAATTTTTCTACCTGGGAGAGATCATAAAAAGAAAGTCAATTTCCAAAATAGCCCCAGGCAAACACAATCATTAGGGGGAGACAAGTATAGTTCCTTTGTCTAACCTAAAATGAAAACAATTTTTTTTTCCACAAAGGAAAGGCTAAATGTCCACAAAATGCCAATACAAATACCAGAGCCTGTTATGCTTAATTAGCTGGCCTAATATGAATGATCAGGTCAGGGAACGTCTGTGAACTTGCTCCTTTTTTTTTTTTTTTTTTTTGGCGAACTTGCGTTTTAAGATTTTCATCGGTATCTTTCAGAAACTGAGCTATGCAGTTTTGCTGCCCTCTTGAGGAGACTCGAGTCATTACGTCTACTAATTGGACTCATCAGTATTCCCAATACATTATGTTTATTGAAACTGATAACTGACTATATTAATCAAGTCGCAAATTAAAATAATAATTATTGCAATACAAAATGTCTTCTAAAAATCTAAAAGAATATTGATAAATAATCACCTTAACATTAAACTTCCAAATTAAAAATGCAAGTTATTTTGTCTATTATTTGCCCTTTATGGACAATTAACATGGAAAAAGCATCTACTCAAAAGCATTCAGAAAGATGTTACCTAACTATAGTCCTGGATTCTCTATATAAAATATATCAAATAAAATAACACCAAGTAAGAAATCTTTCAAATTCATTATAGATAAATTTATTCCTTTATTTGCAAGTGAATTTGAAATTTGTGGATATTCTGCAGGAATCATTGCTGTTTCTACAATTTAAATCTTTCTCCCAGTTCAAAACAACAGAAGCAAGTCACATAATCAGTAGTTCCCAGTTTATTTATTCAAACAGGATTTATTCAGAGCCTTCTATGAGCTCCTTCTGAATTACGCCAAAGGTTGGTTGAGAAACTGATGAATTATTTAATTCTCTTCTGCCATCCTATGATTCTCCCTCTGATGCTTCAAGTGTGTGACCAAATTTACACACAGCACAAAAGTCAGCTCTCAGAATACTGGTCTCGGTGCATTCATCCTCACTCCTTTTCCACCTGAACAATCAAGCCATTAATATGTATTCAGAACTTCGTCCTGCAGTGTGAAAGAGCTAAAATTTAAACCGAGGAACTGGGAGTAAACTTCTATTTTCTGCCACAGTCACTGCGCTGGACACATGTGCTGAAGGTCACAAGAGGTGGGCTTCACCGAGGTTGCCCCTTCTACAGGATGGATGAAACAGAGCACCTGGACACTCCTCAGCACTTTCCTCTTACCTTCACCCAGGTAAAAGGGGGAAACATACCCTGGTACCTAGTCCCACCTCCCTTTGGCTTGGTTGCCCAAATATCCCAACAATACACTCTTTATTTCAGCATCCCAGTGTTTTACGGTTCATATTATTCTTTTTATAATTCCTGCCCCTAAAATATCTTAACTCTGAGTCCCTAACATAGCTAGAACCTGCTTGCTAAAATGATATCAAATTGTATTAACTAATTCAGACTATGGGCACATGAAGTGAAAATGGATGAATGTCTCTGTCTTCTTATGTAGCATTTCAACAAGCCAAATAAGAAAGATCTTCATGGCAATATAATAGAATGATAAAGAGTACACCTAGTTGATTTTACAGGATGGATATGATGCTGTATAACTGGAACACCCAAAGAGCATCATATCCCATAATTTTCCTTTATTGTGGAATGAAGCCAAATAACCAACTTTGATTTTACCTAGAAAAAAAATTTTGAATTTACATTGAGGTAAATTCGTAAGGCAAAAAAAAAAAAAAAAATTCGTAAGGCACTGAAGGTTTATTACTAACCACAGTTTGATTCCAATCCCAAAGAAAGGCAATGCAAAAGAATGCTCAAACTACCACACAATTGCACTCATCTCACATGCTAGTAAAGTAATGCTCAAAATTCTCCAAGCCAGGCTTCAGCAATACATGAACCGTGAACTCCCTGATGTTCAAGCTGGTTTTAGAAAAGGCAGAGGAACCAGAGATCAAATTGCCAACATCCACTGGATCATCAAAAAAGCAAGAGAGTTCCAGAAAAACATCTATTTCTGCTTTATTGACTATGCCAGAGCCTTTGACTGTGTGGATCACAATAAACTGTGGAAAATTCTGAAAGAGATGGGAATACCAGACCACTTGACCCGCCTCTTGAGAAATCTGTATGCAGGCCAGGAAGCAACAGTTAGAACTGGACATGGAACAACAGACTGGTTCCAAATAGGAAAAGGAGTACATCAAGGCTGTATATTGTCACCCTGCTTATTTAAATTATATGCAAAGTACATCATGAGAAACGCTGGACTGGGAAGAAACACAAGCTGGAATCAAGATTGCTGGGAGAAATATCAATAACCTCAAATATGCAGATGACACCACCCTTATGGCAGAAAATGGATCACAGTAAACTGTGGAAAATTCTGAAAGAGATGGGAATACTAGACCACCTAACCTGCCTCTTGAGAAATCTGTAGGCAGGTCAGGAAACAACAGTTAGAACTGAACATGGAACAACAGACTGGTTCCAAATAGGAAAAGGAGTACGTCCAGGCTGGATATTGTCACCCTGCTTACTGAACTTATATGTAGAGTGCATCATGAGAAACGCTGGACTGGAAGAAACACAAGCTTTAATCAAGATTGTCAGAAGAAATATCAATAATCTCAGATATGCAGATGACACCACCCTTATGGCAGAAAGTGCAGAGGATCTAAAAAGCCTCTTGTTGAAAGTGAAAGCAGGGAGTGAAAAAGTTGGCTTAAAGCTCAACATTCAGAAAACGAAGATCATGGCATCTGGCCCATCACTTCATGGGAAATAGATGGGGAAACAGTAGAAACAGTGTCAGACTTTTTTTTTTTTTGGCTCCAAAATCTCTGCAGATGGTGACTGCAGCCATGAAATTAAAAGACACATACTCCTTGGAAGAAAATTTATGACCAACCTAGATTGTATATTTAAAAGCAGAGACATTACTTTGCCGACTAAGTTCCGTCTAGTCAAGGCTATGGTTTTTCCTGTGGTCATGTATGGATGTGAATGTTGGACTGTGAAGAAGGCTGAGTGCTGAAGAATTGATGCTTTTGAACTGTGGTGTCGGAGAAGACTCTTGAGAGTCCCTTGGATTGCAAGGAGATCCAACAAGTCCATTCTGATGGAGATCAACCCTGGGATTTCTTTAGAAGGAATGATACTAAGGCTGAAACTCCAGTACTTTGGCCACCTCATGCGAAGAGTTGACTCACTGGAAAAGACCCTGACACTGGGAGGGATTGAGGGCAGGAGGAGAAGGGAATGACCGAGGATGAGATTGCTGGATGGCATCACGGCCTCAATGGATGTGAGTCTGAGTGAACTCCAGGAGTTGGTGATGGACATGGAGGCCTGGCATGCTGAGATTCATGGGGTCGCAAAGGTCGGACATGACTGAGAGATTGAACTGAAATGAACTAATGCAATACTTCTCTTTACAGCATCGGATCTTGCTTCTATCACCAGTGACATCCATAACTGGCTATTGTTTTTGCTTTGGCTCCATCCCTTCATTCTTTCTGGAGTTATTTCTCCACTGATCTCCAGTAGCATATTGGGCACCTAATGACCTTGAGAGTTTTTCTTTTGGTATCCTATCATTTTGCCTTTTCATACTGTTCATGGAGTTCTCAAGGCAAGAATACTGAAGTGGCTTGCCATTCCTTTCTCCAGTGGACCACATTCTATCAGATCTCTCCATGACCCACCTGTCTTGGGTTGCCCCACAGGCATGGCTTGGTTTCATTGAGTTAGACAAGGGGGTGGTCCTAGTGTGATTAGATTGATTAGTTCTCTGTGAGTATGGTTTCAGTATGTCTGCCCTCTGATTCCCTCTTGCAACACCTACCATCTTACTTTGGTTTATCTTACCTTGGGCGTCGGGTATCTCTTCACTGCTGCTCCAGCAAAGCACAACCACTGCTCCTTATCTTTGACAAGGGGTATCTCCTTACCACCACCTTTCCTGACCTTCAATGTAGGATAGCTCCTCTAGGCTCTCCTGTGCCTGCCCAGCCACCAAAAGATGCTCAACATTGTTCATTTTTTGAGAACTGCAAATCAAAACTGTAAAGAGATATCAGCTCATACTGGTCAGAATGATCAATATAAAAAAAAAAAAAAGAAAAGAAAAATCTGCAAACAGTAAATGCTAAAGAAAATGTGGAAGAAAGGAAACTCTCTTGCACTGTTGTTGGGAATGTGAATTGATACAGCCACTATTGAGAATAGTGTGGAGATTCTTTAAAAACTTAGGAATAGAAGTACCATATGACCCAACAATGCCCCTATTGGGCATACACACCAACAAGGCATTTTTACCCTGTGATACTTGAGCAGATTTTTTTCAAATATAAAAAGATCCATTTCACTTTTCTTCTCACCTTTGTTTGTGAAACAGGTTTAATAATCCTGCATTAATGCTATGGAAAATTCTGAAAAACATGGGAATACCAGACCACCTGATCTGCCTCTTGAAAAACCTATATGCAAGTCAGGAAGCAACAGTTAGAACTGGACATGGAACAACAGACTGGTTCCAAATAGGAAAAGTAGTATGTCAAGGCTGTATATTGTCACCCTGCTTATTTAACTTATATGCACAGTACATCATGAGAAATGCTGGGCTAGAAGAAGCATAAGCTGGAATCAAGATTTCCTGGAGATATATCAATGACCTCAGAAATGCAGATAACACCACCCTTATGGCAGAAAGTGAAGAGGAACTAAAAAGCCTATTGATGAAAGTGAAAGAGGAGAGTGAAAAAGTTGGCTTAAAGCTGAACATTCAGAAAATGAAGATCATGGCATCTGGTCCCATCACTTCATGGAAAATAGATGGGGAAACAGTGTCAGACTTTATTTTTTGGGTCTCCAAAATCACTGCAGACCATGAAATTAAAAGACACTTATTCCTTGGAAGAAAATATATGACCAACCTAGATAGCATATTCAAAAGCAGAGACATTACTTTGCCAACTAAGGTCTGTCTAGTCAAGGCTATGGTTTTTCCTGTGGTCATGTATGGATGTGAGAGTTGGACTGTGAAGAAGGCTGAGCACCAACGAATTGATGCTTTTGAAGTGTGGTGTTGGAGAAGACTCTTGAGAGTCCCTTGGACTGCAAGGAGATTCAACCAGTCCATTCTGAAGGAGATCAGCCCTGGAATTTCTTTGGAAGGAATGGTGCTAAAGCTGAAACTCCAGTACTTTAACCCCCTCATGTGAAGATCTGACTCACTGGAAAAGACTCTGATTAAAAAAAAAAAAAAAGAAAGAAAGAAAATGTCTCTGATGCTGGGAGGGATTTGAGGGCAGGAGGAGAAGGGAATGACAGAGGATGAGGTGGCTGGATGGCATCACTGACTCAATGGACGTGAGTCTGAGTGAACTTGGGGAATTGGTGATGGACAGGGAGGCCTGGTGTCCGCGATTCATGGGGTCACAAAGAGACACAACTGAGTGACTGAACTGAACTGAACTGAACTGAAGCAGTTTTTAAATATTTTATTTATTTTATTTTATTTAGTTTTAGTATAAATTTATTTATTTCAATTGGAGGCTATTTACTTTATAATATTGTATTGGTTTTGCCATACATCAACATGAATCCACCACGAGTGTACTCGTGTTCCCCATCCTGAGCCTCCCTGCTACCTCCCTCCTAGTACTTTGTTATGTATATTTTGTCCACTCAAAATACTGGAGGTTTTCATTTAATAAAGGCGTTTAGAGATGCAATGAAGTTTTCATGTTTTACCAGGAAATGACAGCTTTTTATTGATCACTTTGCATACTAAGACATTTTCTTAAGAAATTTCTTTGGAAGGAATGGTGCTAAAGCTGAAACTCCAGTACTTTAACCCCCTCATGTGAAGATCTGACTCACTGGAAAAGACTCTGATTAAAAAAAAAAAAAAAAGAAAGAAAGAAAATGTCTCTGATGCTGGGAGGGATTTGAGGGCAGGAGGAGAAGGGAATGACAGAGGATGAGGTGGCTGGATGGCATCACTGACTCAATGGACGTGAGTCTGAGTGAACTTGGGGAATTGGTGATGGACAGGGAGGCCTGGTGTCCTGCGATTCATGGGGTCACAAAGAGACACAACTGAGTGACTGAACTGAACTGAACTGAACTGAAGCAGTTTTTAAATATTTTATTTATTTTATT
Source organism: Aepyceros melampus (assembly GCA_006408695.1). Taxonomy (NCBI): domain Eukaryota; kingdom Metazoa; phylum Chordata; class Mammalia; order Artiodactyla; family Bovidae; genus Aepyceros; species Aepyceros melampus. Next base: position 55,844 of record SJXQ01001065.1, read on the forward strand.
TTATTTAGTTTTAGTATAAATTTATTTATTTCAATTGGAGGCTATTTACTTTATAATATTGTATTGGTTTTGCCATACATCAACATGAATCCACCACGAGTGTACTCGTGTTCCCCATCCTGAGCCTCCCTGCTACCTCCCTCCTAGTACTTTGTTATGTATATTTTGTCCACTCAAAATACTGGAGGTTTTCATTTAATAAAGGCGTTTAGAGATGCAATGAAGTTTTCATGTTTTACCAGGAAATGACAGCTTTTTATTGATCACTTTGCATACTAAGACATTTTCTTAAGTAAATTTTAGTAAAATACCATAAATAAATCAAGTAAATTAAAAACACACCTGATATGCTAAGTTGAAACTATGCCATCAAGTAAGAAACATGAGAGAGAAAGGCTTTTCCAGAATGGCATCTTACATGTTTGTTAATTAAAAAACATCACAGTAAAGAAATGCAATTTATTTAAGCAAGTGACTCTAGTAATGAATGACAGACTTCATTATTTAGTCTAGAAATCAGAAAAGGAAGCCAGGGAGAAAATAAATGATGCAACAAATACCTAAATTTGCAGCTGTGTAGGATATCTATGGAATAGTTGCTACAGGGCACATTATATAATAAATATATTTTTCATAAAAATAATGAAATGACAAGTGAACAGTTAATTGGACACATATGGGTAATAACCTCAGAATACCAAAGAGTATTTTGTTGTAATGAGTAATACATGCTCAGCCTTTGGGTGGGCATAAGAGAATTAAGGAGATAGATGATGATCCTGCTGCACTGCCCTAAAGAACAAATACATCTAGCAGTCATAATGCCTTGACACAATGCTCATGCTACTAAGGACTTGCTGATATGATAATTAATGAAAGGATGGAGGTTTGATTGGAATGTTAGTCTGTGTATTTTAATATTTAATTTAAATTGATAGACAAATGCCACCATCGAAATGTAGCCTCTGTGGCAAGGATCGAATAAAATGTGGTTGTTTTAAACTGCAGAAGCAGTAGTTATTAGGCAATCTCTCATAGAGGAAGAAACAGCCAAATTCTTTGCTTCTCAGGGCAAACTAAGTGCCAAATAATATTTATCTCACAAAACATCTTGGTGATGAATTGAAGTCACTAATTAATCTTGTATTAGTGATATCCAGTTATCTCGCTATGGGGTAGACAACAGGATACAGAAGTTTATATAACAATATTTTTCTAGCACTAATCAACAAACTCTAAATACATAATACACTTAATAACTATGATTTACACAGATTGGTTTTGTTTCTGGCAGACTTATCTTGGCATCTCATGGAGATAAATATTGGACCATCTGTATTCTTATTAAGCAAACTTCTTAGAATTTGTTCTGCACCAGTACCATAAGAAAAAAGTGTTTCCACATTTCTTTGATTTATTATATATTACATGAGATGATTTACACAATTTTGGAGAAAGAAAAGAGGCACGTGCAACATATTTGTTTTCTTGGTGATAATGTGCAAATGCACTATTCATTTTATCATTTACACATTTATTGTTTACAAAGGAGCATGTAATCTTTATATTCAGAAAATATCACAAAGTGTAACTTTAAAAATATGCAACTACTAATACTACTAATACTGATGTATCATATACTATGGGGCAGGAAATCATCCAACTACTTTAAATGTAGTAATTCATGTGCCAAGACCTGGTGTAAGTACCATCATTTCCTTAACTGTAAAGATGTGGGAAACTTGAGGCATGAAGAAGTTGAAGAAAGTTAGTATTAGTCGCTCAATTGTGCCTGACTCTTTGCGACCCTATGGACTGTAACCTGCCCGGCTCCTATGCCCTTGGAATTATCCAGGCAAGAATACTGAAGTGGGTTGCTATTCCCTTCTCCAGGGGATCTTCCTAACCCAGGAATTGAGCTCTGGTCTCCTGCATCTTGGTCTACTCCTTTACCATTTGAACAAGAGGCAGAAGCAGTCAGCTGAGTCTACATTCTTAACCACTGTATATTTGTTTCTGAAAAGGACTAAGTGAGTGATAGAATGGAATTCACATTTTGAATGCAAAGGAATTGAAATACCTTACTAACTCTACACATATACAAGTTTATGCTCAAAATGATGTATTTTAATAATAACCATAATATCCAATACTTTGTTACACATTGTATTCCAATTACTTGATCAAATCCAGATATATTTTATTTTTTAAATTAATTAATTAGTTTTTATTTTACATTATTTATTTTACAATAACATATTGAGATATATTTTAAAGTAGAAAGAGACACATTAAGAATTGAAATTAAGCAGGACTCTGTGGAGCTTTTGAATACAAAAGTAATTCCTTGTTCAGTTCACTGAGTTTGAAAGGGCAGGCTTAAGCAAGTGCTAATTGGAGAAGGGAGGGGATCAAAGACAAGGGAGGAACAGTCAAAAGACAATAGTGAAGCCTTATGGCAGAGTCCTTGTTTCTCCTCAAGTTATATATATATATATATATATATATATATATATATATATATACTTAAGCTAGTCTGCAGAACTAAAATTCCAACCAAATAGAAGATGTTCCAGAGGAGGATAACAGTATCATAACTTTGAGAACAAGAAACCACTTGATGCCAGAATATTAAAGGAATACAGGCACTGTGGTTTCCTTAATTCTATCAGCAATTCTGTTCCTTGACTATAAAACTCTTTACAAATTCTTGGGGTTGGGACACAGTTTTGAGTGCATTTGCTTGTTGTGATCTTCTTTGCCTAGCAAAGCAATGAAGCTATTATTTTCTACTTTACCCTTCCAAAAATAGACTCTTAACTATATATTTGTAAATACTTATTGATAGATTTGATCAAAGAACTTCTTGTGCTAACTTAAGCAGAACTTTCATAGTTTAGTATTTGCACTTAATTTGATATATTTCCAATAAGGTTGGTATTTGGCCATTAAGTTTAGTTCAGTCACTCACTCGTGCCCCACTCTTTGCAACCCCATAAACCACAGCACTCCAGGCCTCCCTGTCCATCACCAACTCCCAGAGTCCACCCAGACCCATGTCCATTGAATCAGTGATGCCATCCAACCATCTCATCCTCTGTCGTCCCCTTCTCCTCCTGCCCTCAAACTTTCCCAGAATCAGGGTCTTTTCCAATAAGTCAGCTCTTCAAATCAGGTGGCCAAAATATTGGTGTCTCAGCTTCAACATCAGTCCTTCCAAAGAACACCCAGGACTGATCTCCTTTAAGATGGACTGGTTGGATCTCCTTGCAGTCCAAGAGACTCTCAAGAGTCTTCTCCAACACCACAGTTCAAAATCATCAATTCTTCAGTGTACAGCTTTCTTTATAGTCCAACTCTCACATCCATATATGACCACAGGAAAAACCATAGCCTTGACTAGATGGACCCTTGTTGGCAAAGTAATGTCTCTGCTTTTTAATATACTATGTAGGTTGGTCATAACTTTCCTTCCAAGGAGTAATTAAGTTGTTCCAGTTCTTTGTGACCACATGGACTATAGCCTGCCAGACTACTGTGTTCATGAGATTTCCTGGGCAAGATACAGGAGCAGGCTGCCATTTTCTTCTTCAAGGGATCTTCCCCATTCAGGGATGAAATTCATGTCTCTTGTGTTGCAGGTGGATTCTTTGCCGTTGAGTTACCAGGTAAGCCCTAAAAATAAAATGAAGTAGCATAAGGCAGTTTAAAATTGAGGAATATGAGAACCCTGAATCACTTTCTTCCAGGGACATACCAAAATTACAACTATTTACAGAGCCATTGTGCATGAGAGTGGCCTGAAGGCAATGAGTAAAATATTTCCCACAACTTCATATTTCAACAAAGAACTACAACAAGATGAGTAGGAGAGGCACAGCCATGGTATAGTCAGAATCCACTTCCCTGGGTGGATGACTCACAAGTGGCAGGGAATCACAAATGCAGTGCACCTCCCTTGCAGGAGGATCGTCAAGATCAGCAAGTGAGTCTGATCCACGTGTTTGGCAATCTTCTGCATCTATACCAGGGACCTAGGTGTCTGTCAGTATTCTGCCTCTGCACTGTAACTCAGAGTGTGTAAGATTTTGCATGTTTCCTTTAAGAGCAGTCTCTGTTTCTTATAGTTCTCCTGCTCCTCTGAATATAAGCCCTTCTGTTTTTCAAAACCTTAATTTCTGAGGGTTTATCTTTGTGCAGGGCCCCTGGCTGTGGAACCTAAATTGGGCTCAGGCAGGAGGCAGTTGCAATTTCCCTGGGGTCTGAAATGCTTACAGAAATCATTTTGTGAATACTGCTCTATTGTGCTAGCAAGTGCTGTTTTGGAATTTATTCTACTGGGGCCTGACCATTCATCAGTGGGTTGCACCAGACAGGCACCACTGGGTTGCAGAGTCAGCCAAGCTGGGGCCATCCCTGCCAACCAGTATGCCCACAGTAGTCAGCCCTGCAACACAGAAGGGCACAGGTAGATAGTACTTGTGGAGCATCTAGCTATGCTAGCCAGAGGAAATCCATTGCTGGGATTCATAGGTTGTCTTCTATAAAGAGCTACTTCTCCAATACTGAGAAATGAAACAGATCTACTTAATATTAATACATAGATATAAACACAGAAAATTAAGCAAAATGAGATGACAGAGAAATATATAACAAATGCAAAAGATAAAAACCTTTTTAGTTGTTTAGAAAATAACTTAAAAAAGGGTGAAAAGCAATCTGTCTGTTAAAATTAAGGTAATGATTATAAAAATCTGATCTTAGAAGAAAGACAGATGAACACAGTGAGAACATGATCAAGTAAGGAAATATAAAATGAATGAATCAAAGCTGAAGAATCAGTAACTGAAATGTAAAAGCACACTAGAGAGAATTAAGAGTTGATTAGGCAATACCAAAGAACATATTAGAAATCTGGAAGACAGAGAAGTGGAAATTAAATAAGCTGAACAGAAAAAAGGGAAATAACATAGCTTAAATGACCTCTGAGACAGCATCAAGTATCCTGACATTCACATTCAGATCAGTCACTCAGTTGTGTCCAACTCTTTGTGATCCCCCTGAATCACAGCATGCCAGGCCTCCCTTTCCATCACCAAGTCCCGGAGTTCACTCAAGCTCATGCCCATCAAGTTGGTGACACCATCCAACCATCTCACCCTCTGCCATCCCCTTCTCTTCCTGCCCTCAATCCCTATCAACATCAGGGTCTTTTCCAATAAGTCAACTCTTCTCTTGAGGTGGCCAAAGTATTGGGGTTTCAGCATCAGTCCATTCAATGAACAGCCAGGAGTGATCTCCTTCAGAATGGACTGGTTGGATCTCCTTGCAGTCCAAGGGACTCTCAAGAGTCTTCTCCAACACCACACTTCAAAAGCAGCAATTCTTCAGTGCTCAGCTTTCTTCACAGTCCAACTGTCACATCCATACATGACCACTGGAAAAACCATTACACCATCCAACCATCTCACCCTCTGCCATCCCCTTCTCTTCCTGCCCTCAATCCCTATCAACATCAGGGTCTTTTCCAATAAGTCAACTCTTCTCTTGAGGTGGCCAAAGTATTGGGGTTTCAGCATCAGTCCATTCAATGAACAGCCAGGAGTGATCTCCTTCAGAATGGACTGGTTGGATCTCCTTGCAGTCCAAGGGACTCTCAAGAGTCTTCTCCAACACCACACTTCAAAAGCAGCAATTCTTCAGTGCTCAGCTTTCTTCACAGTCCAACTGTCACATCCATACATGACCACTGGAAAAACCATTGCCTTGACTAGACGGACCTTTGTTGACAAAGTAATATCTCTGCTTTTCAATATGCTATCTAGATTGGTCATAACTTTCCTTCCAAGGAGTAAGTGTCTTTAAATTTCATGGCTGCAATCACCATCTATAGTGATTTTGGAGCCCCCCAAAATAAAATCTGACACAGTTTCCACTGTTTCCCTATGTATTTCCCATGAAGTAATGGGACCAGATGCCATGATCTTCGTTTTCTGAATGTTGAACTTTAAGCCAACTTTTTCACACTCCTCTTCCACTTTCATCAAGGGCTTTTTAGTTATTCTTCACTTTCTGCCATAAGGGTGGTGTCATCTGCATATCATTACAGTGATACAATGAGAAGAGATAAAAAGAGACAGATAGATTATTTGAAGATTTAATAACTGAAAACTTCCCTAAAATGGGCGAAGAAATATATCCAGGTTCAGAAACTGCAGAGAAGGCCAAACAAGATAAACCTTAATTGAGCCACATCAAGACATAATAAAACTAAAGTGTAAAATATTAGTGATAAAAAGAAAATCTTAAAAGCAGAAAGAGGAAATAGACCATTTATACAAAAGGAAAATCTGGGAAAAAAATAATAAGCTGACTCTTCAGCAGAAACTTAGAAGACAGAGGAAGTGGCATGGTGTATTCAAAGTGCTGAAAGGAAAAAACAAACAAACAAAAGAAAAAAACAGCAACCAAAAATATACAGCCAAGCTATCATTCAGAACTGATACTGAAGCTGAAGCTCCAATATTTTGGCCACCTTATGTGAAGAGGCGACTCACTGGAAAAGAATCTGATTCTGGGAAAGGTTGGGAGCAGGAGGAGAAAGGGGCTACACAGGATTACATGATTGGATGGTATCATCAACGCCATGGACAAGAGATTGAGCAAACTCTGGGAAATGGTTAAGGTCAGGGAAGCCTTTCCCATGGCTACTGTGCTACAGTCTATGTGGTCATAAAGCCTCAGACACAACGAGTGACTGAAAAACAACAAAAAATATATGAATATATAATTATACATTTATGTCTATATATAGGTCTTCCCTGGTGGCTCAGTCAGTAAAGAATTCACCTGCAATGTGGGAGACTTGGGCTCCATCCCTGGATTGAGGAGATACCCTGAAGGAGAGCATGGCAATTCAGTTCAGTATTCTTGCTTGGATAATTCCCAAGGACAGGGGAGCCTGGAGGATTGCAGTCGATGTTGTTGCAAAGAGTCAGAAACAACTAAGCACGTGTCTATATATAGTTATGGGGCTTCCCTGGTGGCTCAGAGGTTAAAGCATCTGCCTCCAGTGTGAGTTCGATCCCTGGGTTGCAAAGATCCCATGGAGAAGGTAATGGTAACCCACTCCATATATAGTTATATATGAACTTCATGGAAACCAAAAACCTATCATAGATATACATAGAAAAAGAGGGAAGAATCCAAACATAATACTAGAAGCAGTTATAACATCATAAGGCAAAAGAGAAAAAAGTAGCAGAAAGACACAAAGAAGTACTACAAACAACTATAAAACAATTAGCAAAATGTCTAGTATCCAGCTACCAGTACTTATTTTAAATATAGATGGATTAAATGTTCCATGCAGATGGCAGAGTGGTTGAACAGATATACAAATAAGATCCCATGTATATGCTGCTTACAAAAGATTTATTTCATATCTAAAAGCACACACAAATTGAATGGGGTGGAGTGGGAAAAGGTATTCCATGGAAATAGAAATGAAACAAAAGCACAGGAGCAACACTTATATCATACAAAATAGATTTTAATACAAAGAATGTAACAAGAGACAAAGAAGGACATTGTGTAATTATAAAGGGATCAATCCAATAATAAGATGTAACACTTGTAAATATATATACCCCCAATTAGAACCATCTAGATATATAAAGAAAATATTAACATATTTAAAGGGAGAAATTGACAGTAATATCATAATAGTAGGTATTGCATCATAATGATATAGAAGGTATTACCATGTGGCTTCCCGGGAGCTCAGCTGGTAAAAGAATTTGCCAACAATGCAGGATATCCTGTTTCAAGAAGATCCCCTGTAGAAGAGATAGGCTGCCCATTCCAGTAATAATGGGCTTTCCTGGTGGCTCAGCTGGTAAATTCCCCAGAGGAGAGCATGGCAACCCACTCCAGTATTCTTGCCTTGAGAATCTGCATGGAGAGAAGAGCCTGGAAAGATACAGTCCATGAGATCACAAAGAGTTAGACACAACCAAGTGATCATGCACAACACAACGTAAGTATTACAACATCATGAAGATAATGTTCAAACAGGAAATAAAAAAAAAAGCCAAGTATATTAGTTCAGATTAACTTATATAGAAAACATTCCATAATAAAATAGCAGATTTTAAACCAATTTCTTGTGCACATGGACCTTTCCACAAGGTAGATCACATGTTTTGCAACATGATAAGTCATGCTAAATCTAAGAAAACTGAAATTATATCAAGAATATTTTCCAATGAGAATGATATGAGATTAAAAATTAACATAGGCAGTCTCAGGATGGTAGAAGGATAGGATGGGGAGACTGCTTTCTCCCCAACAAATTCAACAAAATATCATTTGAATGTTGAGCAACTTCCTCAAAACAACTTCTGAACACTGGTAGAGGACACCATGCATATAGAAAGACTGCACAATCTCTTCATAAGGAAAGTGAAAGTGAAGTCACTCAGTTGTGTCCAACTCTTTGCAACCCCGTGGATGGTAGCCTACCAGGCTTCTCCATCCATGGGATTCACAGGCAAAAAGACTGGAGTGAGTTACCATTTCCTTCTCCAGGGGATCTTCCCAACCCAGGAATTCAACCCGGGTCTCCTGCATTGGAGGCAGAATGCTTTAACCTCTAAGCCACCAGGGAAAACCCTTCAAAAAGAGGTAGGAAAAATATAAAAGACAAAAGAGAGACAGAAGATTTACGGAAGGAGACCCATCCTGGGGAAGGAGTCATGAAGGAGAAGTTTCCACACATTAAGAAACACTCTCACGGCATGTCTATGGGGAGCTTTGGAATTTCAGAGGGTAAAATAAACAAGAAACACACACACACACACACACACACACACACACACACACACACACTGAACACTCGCCTAACAGCAACTACCAGCGGATAAGTGGCTCAGATGCTCACATCTGCTACCTGCGAGTGAGGCCTGGGCAAGGAGGCATGCATGGGCTGTATCATTAGTCCTTGGGGGTAAGAACTGGGTTTGAATGCCATTAGGACAATCTGAGAGAGCTAATGTGACATAGCAACCCAAAATGTGGGATCACCAAAGACAAAAAAAAAAAAAAAAAGACCTTTATTGTAAAAGACTCTAACACCACATGGTGACCCCTGGTGCACCCACAGAATGAAGTAGTGTGCCCTAGTGAATAGTAAAGGCAAGCAAGCCAGCTGCCATTCAGTGCCCTCCTTTTCTGGAGGCAGAAAGGCAGGTAAGGGACAGCCAGAGCCATAAGGCAAGGGGCTGCTGCAATCTCGGCCCCAATGTCTGCATCTTCACCAAACTTTAAGCAGACTGCCAGTTCCTAAAAACATCTTCCTGGGATCATAGATAGTTCACACTTTCCAGGAGTGTCACAGCCTGAGATCAGGTCCCCTGAGATCAGACACATGGTACACCAGGGACTGTGCTTCATGATGCACCTGGGAAACTGAGTGTCCAGGACTAGGGAGATGTATAAGATGCACGACCCGTTTGGGACACTGTGTTCACTCACCAAGAATCCAGTCATCTGAGTGGCTTGGACCTGAGAAAGGCAAAAAATGCCCAGCCTATCTGGGTCTTTGCCCTTGTGTAACACCCGAGAACCTGAGTGGCTTAAACCTGAGAAGTGCAAAAAATGAAGGAGACACTTGGGACAGTGCCCTTGCAGAGCATGCTGAAGCCTGAACAGTATGGACTCTACCTTGGACTATGGCAAACCCAATGAGGTCCAGCCACTCAGCACTTACCACACATACCAGCAATCTTTGCTAGCAATGACCCTCTCTTTCCACAGACAGTTGAACAAGTGAGCTTATCTAAGTGGCCACCTTCACCCCCTTGCATCAGGGTGGAAATTAGACAATGAAGAGACTTGCAAACAGAGGATGCCAAAATAAACAAAGAAGGGGAAGCCACTCTGGAGGTGACAGGTGCAGCAGAATAAAATCCTGTAGTTAATGCTGAGACTGTTCATTTGAGGGGCAAATATAGACCTTAAGAACAAGTACAAGCCAAAAAAGGGGCTATCTGACAATGAACTGACCCCACTCTTTCAACAACAGCACCAGAGAAATTCCTAGATATATTTTTACTGTTATCAGCTTTTGATATTTAATTATTACTTTATTACTCTTTTAGCTTTCAATTTTATAGCTTACTATTACTTTTCAAAAAATTTTAAAAATCGATAATATATATATATACACACACACATACAAATTTTGGGGATCTATTTTGTTTTGTATTTTTTATATTTTTGTTTGTATCATTTATAGTTTTGAGAGTCTAACCTCTATTCCAGGTTTTTAACCTTTGCTTTTTGAAATTTGGTATCAATTTTGTATCTTTAAGAATTTAATCTTCAGTATTCATTTTTCACTTAGGGAATTGATGACTGGTTTGATTGTTCTTGCTCCTTTTAGCTCTCCACTTTCTCTTCTGATCACCTCTATCTTCTTCTTCCCTCTTCTCTTATCTATATAACTGTGAATCTCTCTGGGTATTCCTGGCTGTGGAGAGTTATTTCACCATTAACCTATGGATTTTAACTTTGGTGCTGTATGGATGGAGAAGTCTTGAGGCTAGTGTAACAGAAGGGCCAAAACCCAGAGGCAGATGATTTAACTCCAGAACTTTAGAACATGAGAGAACTCATGACTCTAGGGAATATTAATAGACAAGAGCTCACCGACAGGTGTCCATATCCACACTGAAACCATCTCCACCCAAGAATCAGAAAATTATAGTGCAAGACACTATGATAAATGTTAAGCAAAAATTGAACACAATCTTGAACATTTAAACATGGGTTTCTGAACCATCCTAAATCCATATACACACCAAAACTCACTACTGGACACTTCATTGCACTTCAGAGAGAAAAGATCCAGCTTCACCCACCAGAACACAGGCACAAGTGCCCCAAATCAGGGAAACTTGATAAGCCACTGGTGAAAACCCACCCACAGGGAGCAGACTCCACAATTAAGAGAAAAAACGAACTTCCAGCCTGCAGAAAGTGCACCCAAGACACAGTAATCTAAACAAAACCAAAAGGCACAGAGACATGCAGCCGGTGAAGGAATATGATAAAAAAAAAAAAAAAAGTTAAAAAAAAAGAAAGAAAGAAAGAAAAAGAGAAAGATATTGGATGTCTACCAGAAAAGTCATTTATAATAATGATAGTAATGATAATAAAGTCATGAGAACAAACTGGAGTTACAGATAAATAAACTAAAGACAACGATTGAGAAGATGCAAGAAATGTTTAACAAGGAACTAGACGAAATGAAGAAAAATCAAACAATAATGAAAATGCAATAACTGAGATGAAAAGCACTCAGGAGGGAACCAACAGTAGAATAATCGAGGCAGAAGAGAGGATAAGTGAAGTGGAAGATAGAATGGTAGAAATAAATGAAGCAGAGAGGGAAAAAGAAAAAAACTAATTAAAAGAAATTATGTAGTAAAGCCTGAAGTCAGGTAGGTTGATTCCTCCAGTTCCATTCTTCTTTCTCAAGATGGCTTTGGCTATTCGAGGTTTTTTGTGTTTCCATACAAATTGTGAAATTATTTGTTCTAGCTCTGTGAAAAACACCGCTGGTATCTTGATAGGAATTGCATTGAATCTGTAGATTGCTTTGGGTAGTATACTCATTTTCACTATATTGATTCTTCCGATCCATGAACATGGTATGTTTCTCCATCTATTAGTGTCCTCTTTGATTTCTTTCATCAGTGTTTTATAATTTTCT
>SJXQ01001065.1:68656-113097 GCA_006408695.1 Aepyceros melampus
GGGCGGGAGGGGGGAGGTGGGGGTCGGGATTGGGAGTTCATGTGCACTCGTGGCTGATTCATGTCAATGAATAGCAAAACGAATACAGTATTGTAAAGCAAAACAAACTAAAAAATAAAAATCAATTAAAAAAAGAAAGAAATTATGACAGCCTCAGAAACCTCTTTTTCAATGTTAAATGTCCCAACATTCGAATCATGAGTGTCTCAGAAGAAGACAAAAAGAAAGGGCATGAGAAAATACTTGCAAAGATAATAGTAGATAACTTCCCTAAAATGGGGAAGGAAACAGTCACCCAAGTCCAAGAAACCCAGAGAGTCCCACGTATTAATCCCATGCAACAAAGACATGTATTAGTCCCACATAACAAAGACATGTATTAATCAAACTAACAAATATTAAACACAAAGAACAAATAATAAAAGCAGCAAGGGAAAAGAAACAAATAACACACAAAAGGATCTCCATAAAGGTAACAGCTAATCTTTAATACAAACTCTTCAGGCCAGAAGGAAATGGCAGAGCATACTTGAAGTGATGAAAGAGATAAACCTGCAAGCAAGATTACTTTATCCAGCAAAATTAGAGATACCAAGGAACACTTCATGCAAAGAAGGGCTCAATAAAGGACATAAATGGTCTGGACCTAACAGAAGAAGAAGATATTAAGAAGAGATGACAAGAATACACAGAAGAACTGTACAAAAAAATCTTCATGACACAGATAACCATGATGATGTGATCACTAATATAGAGCCAGACATTGTGGAATGTGAAGTCAAGTTGGCCTTAGAAAGCATCACTACGAAGAAAGCTAGTGGAGGTGATAGAATTCCAGTTGAGCTGTTTCAAATCTTGAAAGATGATGCTGTGAAAGTGCTGCACTCAATATGTCAGCACATTTGGAAAACTCAACAGTGGCCACAGGACTGGAAAAGGTCAGTTTTTATTCCAATCCAAAAGAAAGGCAATGCAAAAGAATGCACAAACTACCACACAATTGCACTCATCTCACATGCTAGTAAAATAATGCTCAAAATTCTCCAAGCCAGATCTCAGCAATGCATAACACGTGAACTCCCTGATGTTCAAGCTGGTTTTAGAAAAGGCAGAGGAACCAGAGGTCAAATTGCCAGCATCCTCTGGATCATGGAAAAAGCAAGAGAGTTCTAGAAAAACATCTATTTCTGCTTTACTGACTATGCCAAAGCCTTTGACTGTGTGGATCACAATAAACTGTGGAAAATTCTGAAAGAGATGGGAATACCAGACCACCTGACTGGCCTCTTGAGAAATCTGTGTCAGATCAGGAAGCAACAGTTAGAACTGGACATGGAACAACAGACTGGTTTCAAATAGGAAAAGCAGTATGTCAAGGCTGTATATTGTCACCCTGCTTATTGAACTTCTATGCAGAGTACATCATGTGAAACGCTGGACTGGAAGAAACACAAGTTGGAATCAAGATTGCCAGGAGAAATATCAATAACCTCAGATATGCAGATGACACTACCCTTATGGCAGAAAGTGAAGAGGAGCTAAAAAGCCTCTTGATGAAAGTGAAAGAGGAGAGTGAAAAAGTTCCCTTAAAGCTCAACATTCAGAAAACGAAGATCATGGCATCCAGTCCCATCACTTCGTGGGAAATAGATGGGGAACCAGTGGAAACAGTGTCAGACTTTATTTTTTGGGCTCCAAAATCACTGCTGATGGTGACTGCAGCCATGAAATTAAAAGACACATACTCCTTGGAAGAAAATGTATCACCAATCTAGATTGTATATTCAAAAGAAGAGACATTACTTTGCTGACTAAGGTCTGTCTAGTCAAGGCTGTGGTTTTTCCTGTGGTCATGTATGGATGTGAGAGTTGGACTGTGAAGAAGGCTGAGCGCCGAAATATTGATGCTTTGAACTGTGGTGTTGGAGAAGAGTCTTGAGAGTCTCTTGGACTGCAAGGAGATCCAACCAGTCCATTCTGACGGTGATCAACCCTGGGATTTCTTTGGAAGGAATGATGCTAAAGCTGAAGCTCCTGTACTTTGGCCACCTCATGCGAAGTGTTGCCTCATTGGAAAAGACTCTGATGCTGGGAGGGATTGGAGGCAGGAGGAGAAGGGGACGACCGAGGATGAGATGGCTGGATGGCATCACAGACTCAATGGACGTGAGTCTGAGTGAATTCTGGGAGTTGGTGATGGACAGGGAGGCCTGGTGTGCTGTGATTCATGGGGTCACAAAGTGTTGGACACAACTGAGCAACTGAATTGAACTGATGAAGGAGAAATCAAAAGCTTTACAACACAAGCCAAAACAGAGAATTTAAACCACCAAACCAGCTCTTCAACAAATGCTAAAAGATCTTCTCCAGACACAAAAAACAGAAAAGCTTTATAAAAATAATCCCAAACAATAAAGTAAATGATAATGGGATCACACTTATCAATAATTGCCTTAAATATAAGTAGGTTAAGTGTGTCAAGCAAAAGGCAAAGACTAGCCAAATGGATACAAAAACAAGATCCCTATATATGTTGTCTACAAGAGACCCACCTCAAATTTAGGGACACATACAGACTGAAAGTGAGGGACTGGTAAAAGATATTTCATGCAAATGGAGACCAAAAGAAAGCAGCAGTAGCAATACTCATATCAGAAAAGATACACTTTGAAATAATGACCATGATAAGAGACAAATAAGAACACTACATAATGATTAAGAGATCAATAAAGAAGATATAATAATTATAAGTATATATGCATTCAACCTAGGAACACCAAATACATAAGGCAAATGCTAACAAGTATAAAAAGGGGAAACTAACAATAACACAATAATAGTGGTGAATATTAATAATCCAGTCATACCTATGCATATTTCAACCAAACAGAAAATTGGCAAGGAAACACAGGCTTTAAATGAAACGATGGGCCAGCTAGACCTAATTGATATCTATAAAGCATTTCACCCTAAAATAATGGACTTTACTATTTTTGCAAGTACACATGGAACATTATCCAGGATATATCATATTCTGGGTCATAAATCTAGCCTTGGCAAATTAAAAAAAAAAAAAAGAAAGAAACTGAAATCATTTCATGCATCTTTTCTGATTATAATGTAGTAAGATTGGATATCAACTTCAGAAAAAACAACAACAACAACAAAAACAAAACAAAAAAAACTAAAAAAAAAAATCACAAACCTATGGGAGCTAAATAGTAGGCTTCTGAATAACTAACAAATCACAGACAAAATTGAAAAATAAATAAAAATGTGCATACAAACAAATGAAAATGAAAACATGACAATGCCAAAACTATGGGATTCAGTGAAAGCTATAGTAGATGAGGTTCATAGCAATATAAGCTTATCTAAAGATATGAGAGAAACATCAAATAAACAGCCTAAATTTACACCTAAAACAACAAAAAATGGATAAATAATAAAAAAAAGAAGACGAAAAGAAGAACCCTAAAGTTAGTACAAGGAAAGAAATGATAAAAACCAGAGCAGAAATAAATATAAAAGAAAAAAAGGAGATGATAGTAAAGATCAGAAAAACTGAAAGCTGGTTTGGGAGGAGGGAAGGGGGTTCAGGATGGGGAACACATGTATACTTGTGGTGGATACATGCTGATATATGGCACAACCAATACAATATTGTAAAGTAATTAATCTCCAATTAAAATAAATTAATTTTTTAATAAAAAGGTAAATAAAATAGAAAAGCTGTTAGCCAGATTCATCAAGAAAAAAAAGAGAAGAATCAAATCAATAAAAATAGAAATGAAAATGGAGAAATCACAACAGAGAATACATCATGAGAAATGCTGGACTGGAAGGAACACAAGCTGGAATCAAGATTGCCAGGAGAAATATCAATAGCCTCAGATATGCAGATGACACCACCTTTATGGCAGAATGTGAAGAGGAACTAAAGAGCCTTTTGATGAAAGTGAAAGAGGAGAGTGAAAAAGTTGGCTTAAATCTCAACTTTCAGAAAACAAAGATCATGGCATCCGGTCCCATCACTTCATGGGAAATAGATGGGGAATCAGTGGAAACAGTGTCAGACTTTATTTTTCTGGGCTCCAAAATCACTGAAGATGGTGACTGCAGCCATGAAATTAAAAGACGTTTGCTTCTTGGAAGAAAATTTATGAGCAACCTAGATAGCATATTCAAAAGCAGAGATAATACTTTGCTGACTAAGGTCCGTATAGTCAAGGCTATGGTTTTTAGTCATGTATGGATGTGAGAGTTGGACTGTAAAGAAGGCTGAGCGCTGAAGAATTGATGCTTTTGAACTGTGGTGTTGGAGAAGACTCTTGAGAGTCCCTTGGACTGCAAGGAGATCCAACCAGTCATTCTGAAGGAGATCGGCCCTGCAATTTCTTTGGAAGGAATGATGCTAAGGCTGAAACTCCAGTAGTTTGGCCACCTCATGCGAAGAGTTGACTCATTGGAAAAGACTGATGCTGGGAGGGATTGGAGGCAGGAGGAGAAGGGGACGACCGAGGATGAGATGGCTGGATGGCGTCACTGACTCCATGGGCGTGGGTCTGGGTGAACTCCGGGACATGGTGATTGACACGGAGGCCTGGTGTGCTGCAATTCATGGTGTTGCAAAGAGTCGGACACAACTGAGTGACTGAACTGGACTGAACTGAACACAAAAGTGCAAAAGTTCATAAGAGACTACTATGAGCAATGATATACCAATAAAATGTACAACTTGGAAGAAATTGATGAATTCCAAGAAAATTATAACTTTCCAAATTGAATGAGGAAGAACTAGAAAATTTTTATAGGCTCATCACAAGCATATAAATCGAAACTGTAATCAAATCTTCTAAGAAAATAAAATAAAATCCAGGATCAAATGGCTTCACAGGGAATTGGACAAAAAATTTAGAGAAGAGCTAACACCTATCCTACTCAAACTCTTCCAGAAAATTTCAGAGGAAGTTGAACTCCTAATCTCATTCTATGAGGCCACCATCACCCTGATACTAAAACCAGACAATGATGCCACATAAAAAAAGAAAAGAAAACTGCAGGGCAATATCACTGATGAACATAGATACAAAAATCCTCAACAAAATTCTAGCAAACAGAATGCAACAATTTATTAAAAACTTCATACACTATGACCAAGCGGGCTTTTTTCCAGTGATTCAGAGATTCTTCAATTTTTGAAAGTCAATCAATGTGACCATATAAACACATTGAAAGATAAAAATCATTTGATAGATGCAAAGAAAGGCTGTGCCAAATTTCAACACGCATTTCTGATAAGAACTCTCCAGAAAGCAGGCATAGAAAGAACATCAGTTCAGTTCAATTCAGTCGCTCAGTTGTGTCCGATTCTTTGACACCTCATGAATGCAGCTTGCCAGGCCTCTCTGTCCATCACCAACTACCAGAATTCACTCAAATTCAAGTCCATCAAGTCGGTAATGCCGTCCAGCCATCTCATCCTCTGTTGTCCCCTTTTCCTCTTGCCCCCAATCCCTCCCAGCATCAGAGTCTTGTCCAACAAGTCAACTCTTCACATGAGGTGGCCAAAGTACTGGAGTTTCAACTTTAGCATTTGTTCCAAAGAACACCCAGGGCTGATCTCCTTTAGAATGGACTGGTTAGATCTCCTTGCAGTCCAAGGGACTCTCAAGAGTCTTCTCCAGCATCACAGTTCAAAAGCAGGCAACATATTAAAAGCAATATATGACAAGCTCACAGCAAACGATATTCTAAATGGTGTAAAATTGAAAGCATTTCCTCTAAAAACAGGAACAAGACAAGAGTGCCCATTCTCACCACTACTAGTCAACATAGTTTTGGAAGTTCTAGCCACAGTGATTAGAGAAGAAAAAGAAATAACAAGAATCAAGGTTGGAAAAGAAGAATAAAACTCTCACTGTTTGTAGATGACATGATCCTCTACATAGAAACCCTTAAAGATAACACCAGAAAATTACAAGGGATAATCGGTGAATATAGTAAAGTTGCAGGATATAAAGTTAATACACACAAATCTGAGAAAGACTCTTCTGATAGCATTTTTATGAAAAGAATTTTATAAAGAATTACTTTCAGAGATGTTAAAATTATTTGGAAACCAATGTTTCTCATAACTCAGTGAAAACAATTTGGAAAGCATAAAAATATGTTTAAAAAATGCATATTACTAGGCTTTACCATAGCTCTCTGAAGTCACAGTGCCAATGAGTATGCAAATCAAACAAGCAAGCCACGTGATTCTGATATGAGTGGTCCATGGACCAAATTTTAGAACAGTACCCACAACCTGTTATTTCTCAGTCTATTTAACTCACTACTTCTCATTTTAATGATATTTATGGATATTGCAAATGCCACAGTAAATATTAGAATTCCTGAATGCTTGATATAAGCCTATGAGTGATTTTACCACTCTCACACTCTTGATGCAAGTCAGCAGAATGTTATAGCATATTCTTAGTATGACCAATGAGAAGTGGCAAGTTCAGTTCAGTTCAGTTCAGTCGTGCAGTCGTGTCCGACTCTTTGCGACCCCATGAATCGCAGCACGCCAGGCCTCCCTGTCCATCACCAACTCCCGGAGTTCACTCAGACTCACGTCCATTGAGTCTGTGATGCCATCCAGCCATCTCATCCTCGGTCGTCCCTTTCTCCTCCTGCCCCCAATCCCTCCCAGCATCAGGGTCTTTTCCAATGAGTCAACTCTTCGCATAAGGTGCCCAAAGTACTAGAGCTTCAGTTTTAGCATCATTCCTTCCAAAGAAATCCCAGGGTTGATCTCCTTCAGAATGGACTGGGTGGATCTCCTTGCAGTCCAAGGGACTCTCAAGATTCTTCTCTAACACCACAGTTCAAAAGCATCAATTCTTCGGCGCTCAGCCTTCTTCACAGTCCAACTCTCACATCCATACATGACCACAGGAAAAACCATAGCCTTGACTAGACGGACCTTAGTCGGCAAAGTAATGTCTCTGCTTTTGAATATACTATCTAGGTTGGTCATAACTTTTCTTCCAAGGAGTAAGCGCCTTTTAATTTCATGGCTGCAGTCACCATCTGCAGTGATTTTGGAGCCCCAAAAAACAAAGTCTGACACTGTTTCTACTGTTTCCCCATCTATTTCCCATGAAGTGATGGGGCCAGATGCCATGATCTTCGTTTTCTGAATGTTGAGCTTCAAGAAGTGGCAAAGATTCTTGAAATTCTGGAAAATCTATGAGCCAACACCAATCAAGTCTATTGTTATACCAAAATTCAGAAATCTCAGTCCTTTATGTCCCTTCAGTATGTATGAAAGAACTGATTTATGATATCCTTCTATGGTCTCTGCTATGGTGGCTAGTGGTGGGGTAACTGATGAAAACTCAGAAATTCACTGAAAACACACACTAAATTCTTATGAATCAGTGGTAGAGCAGTTTGGTATTCTCACTGTGATGGATATCTATTTCAAGTAATGTAAGTTAACACTCTCCTAAATTATATGTGTTTGAGATTTTATTATTGTTTTTATTTTGTCTTTAAGAGGCCTCAAAAAATAGAAACTCACCTTGTGTTCTGAAGAAGAAGGAATACATAAAATTCTGAGATCCACTGAACAACTTTCCATTTTGAGGTTTCTGAAAAAAATCACCAAACTGCTATCATATTATACATTTGTGAGAAATATAGTACATGTTTTTGGAAATTAATTAAGCAATCAAAAAAAATGTAAAAAGAGAGGACAAAAATCATGTACAGTGGTGTATTTTTAATTTTTTAACTTACATTTTGTAACTGATTTGTATTTAATTCTCAAACAATTATAATAGCTGGATATATATACTGAGAGAGAAACTTCACGTTCATAAAATATAAAAACTTACAGTTAGAAACATTGGAATGTAGCAAAAGAAATTATTTCAATATTCTCAGCCTCTTCCTCATCAAAGTTATGCATGAAATATGGTAGAGATGTTATTTACCAGCTAAGTTGTGTCTAACTAGTTTGTGACACCAAGAACTGTACTTCTGCAGGCTCCTTTATCCAGGGGATCTTCCTGACACAGAGATTGAACCCTTGTTTCCTGCTTTGAAGGTTGTTACTCAACCAGTGAGCCATCTGGGGAGCCCCTGACGAAATTGCATTTGTTACTAAATTTCAGAAACTCATATAAGTATTTATATATGTGTATTTTTTATCTGTTAGGTAGTAAGAATAGGATAAAGGAGTCCAGAATGCTAGTAGCAAAAGACAAAGAAACAGAAAAGCCCACAAAAAGGAAGCAGAGGACAAATACAAGGACCAGAGTGATAACCTCAGCCAAAACAAACACATTCCCTTCCTGGCTAGCCCTAATCTGCATACGACAGGTTCAGAGGGAGGAGACAAAACATATAAACAGAAGGAGCCAAGATGGGTTGAGGTTTCTGCTTTGGGGTTGACACATCCTATGCCTCAAGGCTGTACTATCTTTTGTTTGACGAATAAAACTCTAAGCTGTCACACCGCTCTGACAGTTCAAATCTTTACTGCAGAAAGACAGAACTGAGGAAATCAACACTATCCCAACATATCTGGGGCTGTGACTTGAATGTAACGTGGCTGACACAACCTCAGTGGGGCCCGAGTGAGGTGGAAGTCAGGCAGAGGAGACTCCAACTCGGCAAAAGCTCACCCTGTGGAAGCTGAATACAAAGGAAACTCAGAGCAGTAGAAGTCAGGAGAAGCCCAGAATGCTAGAAACCAGGACAGCAAAAACAATCTCACGTAACTCAGTATCAGTTTTCAGAAGACCTCCAGTGAAGGTAAGAAGTCCTCGGTCCTGTGGCTGGAAGGACATATGACTAAAAAAATCTTAATTCCTATACAACCTCTCATTTCTTGTCTCCTCAAACCCTCTGTATACAGGTGAGTGACAGTAGATGCAACTGAGGGTCTCTGGCAGGGACTACTTTCCAATGTATCCCAAAATCTCCACTATCCACTGTACCCTAGTAGCTATTGGCCAGGCAGGCGAGGATTCTTTGGTCCTTAATCCCCTTTGTGCCAAGGATCAAGCCAAAGAAAACTGTGAACACAGGTCAGGCATTTAGCAGTTTTTCTGGAAGGTTATGAAGGGGGTTCCTTGGCACATTCTTCCCACTGCTTTTTCCTGCTGTCCTTCAGCTCCTCCCTCTATCTGTGCCACTGTTTACAAGGTATTTGCCAGGTGATCATCTTTCCACTTCTGAAAGTTGTGTTTGAAACTGTTTACCTAAGATTGGGACTTGAACCCACATGACCAGGACTCTGTGTTTTACTGGGCTTAGTCACTCAGTCATGTCTGGCAGCGAATCAAACCTTCAGGGCCTAGTGAAGCTCAGATTCTTGATGTCTCATCACAGAGAGAATTCAGTGAGAAACAAAGAGATGGGTAAGAAATGGATTTATTTATTCAAATTCAGAGAGAAGCACACTCCACAGGCAGTGTGGCCATCTCAGAGGGCAAGAGTGGCCACAAGCTGTGACATGGTTAGTTTTCATAGGTTGGATAACTTCATATGCTAATGAGAGGGAAGATTATTCCAAATGTTTTTGGGCAGGGCTAGAATTTTCCAGGAAATGGATAAGATAACTGCTTGGTCTTTTGACAGTGCCTTGGAACTCTGTTGGTACCTCTTGGTGTGTCATTTAACTTACAGATTGAGGATCAAGGTCTAGTTGAAGTCAGCTTGCCTGCAATCTTGGATCCATTTGATTTTAATGAGTTTATGCTATGTTCTTGGGCTACATCATTTTTCCAAAAGTTATGCCCGACCCCCTTCCCTCCTATTTCATTTTCTTTTCCTTATCTCCGTCCAGGTCCACAATGTTTCCTCTACAATCTTCTGGTGGGACAACCAGAAAATAGATAGCCCTTGGGATACTGTATAATATCCAATCCCTCTAGAGATTCAGGCCTTCATCTTCCATGTTTCCTACATGTGCAACAACAGCACCTCTCAGTGGACCTGCTAGTGTGGATGACAGGCAAGCAATGCCTGCTAGAAGTCCATCTGTTGGTGGCATCCCTTCAAGGACAATTGGTCTTGCTGCTTTGGGATTTAGGCCATTTGGGCCCAAAGCCTCACCACCTAAAGCTGCAAACATATCCCCAGATCAAATTCCCACTCCTTTTATCAAACATCTGGGCTGATGCCTCTTATAATTCTGTCCTTAAGTTACTTTGCTTCAACTCCAACAACCACAACCCCACCTCCTGTGTAGGTAGCATCACTCTACCCAGCCTATTATATATAATTTGCTTGTTTATAACAATGAAATGTTTCTCTTAAGGAAGACTAAGTGAGGAACAAGTGACTTACATTCCCTCAGAGCAATAAGAGCATTAGGTTTGCAGCTATTCTGACAGGTTCCCAGTCTCAGGGCATAGACTTGGATTGCTTGATACTATAGTACTTATTCCCATCCAAAGTTGACAAACCAGCAATGAGTTAAGATTACAACCCCTAAAACTACCAAGCACTAGTCATGCTGGAGATGCTGGGGACACCCAAATCCAACCCAGGTGCCCAGGAGATCGACCTGCCTCAACCTGCATAGGGATCTGGTCCCCAGGAGGTTATCATGCCTCAGCCTGCTTACTCGGGGAACCAGATCCACCAGTTTGGGGGATGCAGGAGGTTAATATGCTTCAGCCTGCCCTGGGATCTGGTCCCTGAGAAATATCATGCCTCAGCTTGCTTGGGGATCTGCCAGTCCAGGGTTTCCAGGAGGTTGACCTGCCTTGACATCCCCAGGGACCCATTTCTTGGGAGACACAAATTCCTTAATCTGTGTGGGGATTCAGTCTACAGGTGGTTGATGCTCCTTAACCTGGTGGGAATCTTCATCCTGAGCTGGAGACTCCCGGATTTCAGGTTCAACAGTCCTGTGTAGTCTAAACTTCAGGAAGACACACCTCTAGGAAAGTTAACCCATGGAAATAGTAGGAAGCCTATTAGTTGTGGTGCTGTGCTCCATCTCAATAGTAGCTCAGGAGCCTAATTAGAAACCCATTGCTTTTTTGGAAAGGCTGAAAGAGACCCTCCCAAAGTTTACCAATCTAGACTTACACTCTTATGAGTAACAGGTGATTTTATAGGACAAACTCCTGTCCCAGTGTACATCAGACATAAGGATAAAGTTAAAACTGTTAGAGCAGCAGAAACCTGCTACCTCTTTACATGAGACAGAAACCAATATCTTATATAACAGAGAACAAGATAGGGAGGTCAGGCACAGGAAAGGAGAGAAGGAGAGACAAGACATGCCCAGATGCTAGCTACCCTGCAGGGAAACCCTATGACAACCCCCAAGTCCTTGAAGGAAAAGACATGAGAACAGTGCCTAATGTGTGGACAGGCAGGACATTGGGCCAAACAGTGTCCAAATCATGGTTCAGTTCAGTTCAGTTCAGTTCAGTCTCTCAGTCGTGTCTTACTCTTTCCGACTCCATGAATGGCAGCACGACATGCCTCCCTGTCCATCATCAATACCAGAGTTCATACAAACTCATGTCCATCGAATCAGTGATGTCATCTAGATATCTCATACTCCATCATCCCCTTCTCCTCCTGGCCCCAATCCCTCCTAGCATCAGGGTCTTTTCTAATGAGTTAATTCTTTGCATGAGGTGGCCAAAGTATTGGAGTTTCAGCTTCACTATCAGTCCTTCCAATGAACATCCCTGAGTGATCTTTAGGATGGACTGGTTGGATCTCTTTGCAGTCCAAGGGACTCTCAAGAGTCTTATCCAACACCACAGCTCAAAAGCATCAATTCTTTGGCTCTCAGCTTTCTTCACAGTCCAACTCTTACACCCATATATAGCCTTGACTAGACGGAACATTTTTGGTAAAGTAATATCTCTATTTTTTAATATGCTATCAAGGTTGGTCATAACTTTGCTTCCAAGGAGTAAGCATCTTTTAATTTCATGGCTGCAATCAGCATCTGCACTACAGTGATTTTGGAGCCCCTCCAAAAAAAAAAAAAGTCTGAAAAAATTTCCATTGTTTCCTCATCTATTTCCCATGAAGAGATGGGACCAGATGCCATGATCTTCGTTTTCTGAATGTTGAACTTTAAGCCAACTTTTTCACTCTGCTCTTTCACTTTGATCAAAAAGCTTTTTAGTTCCTCTTCACTTTCTCCCATAAGGGTGGTGTCATCTGCATATCTGAGGTTATTGATATTTCTCCTGGCAATCTTGATTCCAGCTTGTGCTTCTTCCAGCCCAGCGTTTCTCATGATGTACTCTGCATATAAGTCAAATAAGCAGGGTGACAATATACAGCCTTGACATACTCCTTTTCCTATTTGGAACCAGTCTGTTGTTCCATGTCCAGTTCTAACTGTTGCTTCCTGACATGCATATAGGTTTCTCAAGAGACAGGTCAGATGGTCTGGTATTCCCACCTCTTTCAGAATTTTCCACAGTTTATTGTGATCCACACAGTCCAAGTCTTTAATCATAGTCAATAAAGCAGAAATATATGTTTTTTTGGAACTCTTTTGTTTTTTGATGATCCAGTGGATGTTGGCAATTTGATCTCTGGTTCTTCTGCCTCATAAAACATCTTGATATAAATGCCATCAGTTGGGACACTGAGCTGCACTCTGCCCTCAGGACCCTAAAACCTCAAGGTCAACTACCAAGACTTCCCTTTAACAGGATTGAAGTGGCCCACTTCAGCCAGTCCGTCTGTCACAGATAACCATCACTGGGCTGGAGTCAAGGGTGCAACTGGATGTGGCAAGCCAATCCAAGAATTTCTTTGTTGACACAAAGACTACCTACTTTGTCATGACCTCCTACTCTGGAGCCTTCTCCCCCAAAACCGGTACTATTTTGGGCACTACAGGAGAAACAATTATAAAAAGATTCATCAAAACACTTTTTGTTGCTGGGTTGGACAGATACTTACCCACCAATTTCTGGTGGTCCCTGGGTGCCCTATCCCCTTACTTGGCAAAGATATGCTCACTAAGCTGGGGAACACCCTTGAGATGGAAACCTTTTCAGCCCCTAAAGACTACAGTCTCTGCTTAAAAATGAAGAACCCATTATGCCCTCTCCAATAGGGAGGGGCAAAAAACTATGGGAGGCTCCAGGAGAAAAGCAACAAATGACCTGGAGAGTATTACCTCAGGTTTCAGAAATAGCCCCCACTTTTCTGAACAGGTTCTTAGCTGGGCTCTCCTAAATCTGGCACTGGGATCTAACGAGTAAATACTGCAATATATATATCTGACCTACTAATCTGTTCCCAAGATGAGGAAAACGTCCAACAACATGTGACTCAGGTTCTAAACATTTTGGTAGAGAACAGATATAAAGTCTTCCTTGCTAAGGGACAGGTGGTCCAGACAAAGTTCATTTACCTGGGAGCTGAGATTACACTCGGGTCCAGGAAGCTGTCCTATGAATGAGTACAAGGACTCCTCCAGTTGCCTTTCCGCATGACTCATAAACAGTTGCTAGCTTTACTAGGGTTAACTAGGTATTGTTGAATCTGGTTACTCGAATATGGCCTAATGCCCAGACTTTATATGAAATCTTAAAACGACAGGGTGATTAAATCCTACTGATTTGGACATCCCCTCAAAAGGAAGCAGAGTCTACACTAAACAAAACTTAACTCAAGCACCCGCCTTCAGGTTACCAAACCCAGGTAAATCTTTCTATCTATATGTCCATGAAAAGGAAGGAATAGCCTTGGGAGTGTTAATTTAAAACTTGGAACTTGAGTCCCAGATGCTGCTCCTGCTGCTAAGTCACTTAAGTCGTGTCCAACTCTGTGTGACCCCATAGACGGAAGCTTAATTATCCTGGAGGTTCAAGACAGCTGATCGAAGCTGTCCTCCTTGCCTTCGAAAGCTTGCAGCTATTTAATTTCTGATATAAGATGCTTTAAAACTCTTTCTTGAGAGCAAACTAACTATTTTTACCAGCCACTAAGTGAAACAACTCTTGAATGCGAGAGGACATTTATGGATGTCCTAGTCAAAGGATTCTCAGATATCAAGTAGTGCTGATGGAAAATCCAGGCCTGACTATATCCCCTTGTGAGATTCTTAACCCAGCTACCCTCCTCCCTACCCCAAGGGCTCTCTCACCTTTCACTCTTGCCTAGAAACTTTGGAGCATTGGAAAAAACCCTGAGTGGATTGCCAGAAGATCCTCTGACCAATCTGAGGAATTCTGGTATAATGATGGAAGCAGCTTTGTTTTAGATGGAAAAAGAAGGACCAGATGTGCTCTGGTTTCCCATTTCGAGACCACAGAGGCTAAGTCTACAACCAGGTACTAAGCCCAATTGGCTGAGCTTAAAGCTTTGACTCAAACTTTAGCGACAGGAAACGGAAAAAGAAGAGCCATTTTCACTGAGTCCAAGTATGCCTTTATGATGCTACATGCACATGCTGCTCTTTGGAAAGAAAGAGGCCACTTTACTACTTGTGGTTCCCAGTAAAGTACGATAATCAAATCCTTAGTTTCTTGGAGGCAGTCTGTCTGCCTGCTGAGTTTTAAGTCCCATAATGTAAAGGACACCATAAAGGAACACAGAAATGGCACAAGGGGACCAGGCAGCTGATCAGGCAGCTAAGAGAGCAGCAATACAGAACAATGACCGAATAGGAGTTGGCACCTTTGTTCCACAGAATAATGTGCACCAAATTCCTTCATACACTGAAAATGAGACTTTAAAAGCTAAGAGTTATGGCTTTCAAGAAGAAAATACAGGATGATTCCAAAATGAGACACACTTTTTTTTTTTTTTTTTTCTGACTGGAAAACTCCAGTGGAAGTTGTTTAACATGCCACCACTCATTTAGGTTACAAGTTCCTCCAAAGATCATTGCAAACGTTCTTTAGAGGAAGAAGTGTTTAAGTGCTTATAAGGCAAGTGGTCTCTCTTGTTGCCCTTGCCAGTTAAAGAACCCCAAAGGAGCTTGAAGACCCCAGCTGGCAAAACATATCCAATGGCATGGAGTCTACCCAGGTATTGACTGGCAGATGGACTTCACCCAGATGACAGTTTCTCAAAGATATAAATATTGACTAGTCATGATAGATACCTTGACAGGATGGGTTGATGACTTTCCCACCTGGACTGAGAAAGGCAAGGAGATTGTTTATACACACACACACACACATACATACATACACTCCAGGTAATCATTCTGAGATTTGACCTGGCCAGGTCATTACAAAGTTCTACGGGAACATTACTTACTTCTAAAGTCACCCAAGGGGTTTCTAAAGAATTAGATATTTTTTGTTACTTCCATGGTGCCTGGAGGCCTCACTCTTCAGGAAAAATAGAAAGAGACAACACAGTTTGGATTGGCTTCTATTACAAAATTGACAAGACACAGGTCTTTTGACCACTGAAAAAGAAGTGACTTGAAGCGTCTTGAATGGGACATGTTGTTTCTCAGTAAATATTGCCAATCAAGCTGAAGAAAGTCTTCAGTTCAGTTCAGTTCAGTTGCTCAGTAGTGTTCAACTATTTGTGATCCCATGGATTGCAGCACACCAGGCCTCCCTGTCCATCACCAACTCCCGGAATAAACTCAACTCACATACATGGAGTTAATGGTGCCATCCAATCATCTCATTCTCTGTCGTCCCCTTCTCCTCTTGCCCTCAATCCCTCCCAGCAACAGGGTCTTTTCCAATGAGTCAACACTTTGCATGAGATGGCCAAAGTACTGGACTTTCAGCTTCAGCGTCACTCCCTCCAAAGAAATCAGAGGGCTGAT
Organism: Aepyceros melampus; assembly: GCA_006408695.1. NCBI lineage: Eukaryota > Metazoa > Chordata > Mammalia > Artiodactyla > Bovidae > Aepyceros > Aepyceros melampus. The sequence continues at coordinate 84,453 of SJXQ01001065.1, forward strand.
CTCCTTCAGAATGGACTGGTTGGATCTTCTTTCAGACCAAGGGACTCTCAAGAGTATTCTCCAACACCACAGTTGAAAAACAGCAATTCTTTGGTGCTCAGCTTTCTTCAGAGTCCAACTCTCACATTCCCACATGACCACTGGAAAAACCATAGCCTTGACTAGACAGACCTTTGTTGGCAAAGTAATGTCTCTGCTTTTGAATATGCTATCTAGGTTAATCATAATTTTCCTTCCAAGGACTAAGTGTCTTTTAATTTCATGGCTGCAGTCACCATCTGAAGTGATTTTGGAGCCCCCCCCCCCAAAATAAAGTCTGACACTGTTTCCAATGTTTCCCCATGCATTTCCCATGAAGTGATGGGACCAGATGCCATGATCTTCATTTTCTGAATGTTCAGCTTTAAACCAATTTTTTCACTCTCCTCTTTAGCTTTCATCAAGAGGCTTTTTAGCTCCTCTGCACTTTCTGCCATAAGGGTGGTGTCATATGCATATCTGAGGTTATTAATATTTCTCCTGGCAATCTTGATTCCAGCTTATGCTTCTTCTAGCCCAGCATTTCCCATGATATACTCTTCATAGAAGTTAAATAAGCAGGGTGACAATATACAGCCTTGACGTACTCCTTTTCCTATTTGAAACCAGTCTGATTTCCCATGTCTAGTTCTAACTGTTACTTCCTGACATGCATACAGATTTCTCAAGAGGCAGGTCAGGTGGTCTGCTATTCCCATCTCTTTCAGAATTTTCCACAGTTTATTGTGATCCACACAGTCAAAGGTTTTGGCATAGTCAATAAAGCAGAAATAGATGTTTTTCTGGAACTCTCTTGCTTTTCCATGATCCAGCAGATGTTGGCAATTTGATCTCTGGCTCCTCTGCCTTTTCTAAAACCAGCTTGAACATCAGGGAGTTCACAGTTCACATATTGCTGAAGCCTGGCTTGGAGAATTTTGAGCATTACTTTACTAGCATGTGAGATAAGTGCAATTGTGCAGTAGTGTGTGCATTCTTTGGCATTGCCTTTCTTTGGGATTGGAATGAAAACTGAACTTTTCCCATCCTGTGGCCACTGCTGATTTTTCCAAATGTGCTGGCATATTGAGTGCAGCACTTTCATAGCATCAACTTTCAGGATTTGAAATAGCTCTACTGGAATTCCATCATCTCCACTAGCTTTGTTTGCAGTGGTGCTTTCTAAGGCCCACTTGACTTCACATTGCAGGATGTCTGGCTCTAAATGAGTGATCACACTATCGTGATTATCTTGGTCATGAAAATCTTTTTTGTTTAGTTTTTCTGTGTATTCTTGCCTCCTCTTCTTAATATCTTCTGCTTCTCTTAGGTCCATAACATTTCTGTCCTTTATCGAGCCCATTTTTGCATAAAATGTTACCTTGGTGTCTCTAATTTTCTTGAAGAGATCTCTAGTCTTTCCCATTCTGTTGTTTTCCTCTATTTCTTTGCATTGATCCCAGAGGAAGGCTTTCTTATCTCTTCTTGCTATTCTTTGGAACTCTGCATTCAGATGCTTATATCTTTCCTTTTCTCCTTTGTTTTCACTTCTTTTCTTTTCACAGCTATTTTTAAGGCCTTCCCAGACAGCCATTTTGCTGTTTTTAATTTCTTTTCCATGGAGATGGTCTTGATCCCTGTCTCCTGTACAATGTCACGAACTTCCGTCCATTGTTCATCAGGCATTCTATCTATCAGATCTAGGCCCTTAAATCTATTTCTCACTTCCACTGTATAATCATAAGGGATTTGATTTAGGTCATACCTAAATGGTAGAGTAGTTTTCCCTACTTTCTTCAATTTAAGTCTGAATTTGGCAATAAGGAGTTCATGATCTGAGCACAGTCAGCTCCTGGTCTTGTTTTTGTTGACTGTATAGAGCTTCTCCATCTTTTGCTATAAAGAATATAATTAATCTAATTTCAGGGTTGACCATCTGGTGATGTCCATGTGTACAGTCTTCTCTTGTGTTGTTAGAAGTGGGTGTTTGCTATGACCAGTGCATTTTCTTGGCAAAACTTTACTTGTCTTTGCCCTGCTTCACTGTGTATTCCAAGGCCACATTTACATGTTACTCCAGGTATTTATTGACTTCCAATTTTAAGGAAGTCTTACAGTCCTCAATAAAAGTATTCAGGTCCTACCGTATCTCAAAAAACGAGCTGCAGAGTCCTCAGTGTGGCCACAATCTCCTTTTGAGAGATTGGGGATGGGGGATTTGGAGTTAGGTAATGCCTCTACTAACCCCTGTTATCATCATACTGTTACTGATTATGACTTCTCCATGTATTATCAATGTTTTAATCAATTTTATCTCCACCCAGATCAACAAACTACAACATGTAGTACTAGCTCAGCAAGGATATATAAAACTCTACTCAGCCACAGAAAATATCTGTAATTTACCCTTAGATGGACACAGGTATAAGGGCTCTGAGGGTTGAGACTAGTAAGCAGGGGAGGCCCAATGCCCCTCACCATCCAAGCTCAGCAGGAAGTAACCAGAGAGATCACAGTTTCCCTTCTCCCAATCGGACTCCCCATCTTTTGAGCTAGGATTGTTAACTAGTTAAAATAGGAGAAAGAGTCCAAAATGGTGGTGGCTAAAAGACAAAGAAAGGAAAAAGCCTGCAAAAAGGGAACATAGGAAAAAATTACAGACCAGACTGAGAACCTCAGGAGAAACAATCACTCCCTCTTCCTTGCTTGCCCTAACTTGCACAGAGCAGGCTTTCGGGGAATAGACAAAATATATAAAAACAGAGTGGCAAGACGGGTTCATCCCTCTCCTTTGTGGTCAGCCAGCCTTCATGCCTTGAGAGTGTATTATCAGTTTTTGTGCAATAAAACTCTGATCTGTAATCACAGACAGAACCGTGGAAATTACACACTCTCCTGACATATCTATCGACCTGCTACCTACTTCCTATCATATTATCTATCTACCTTTCCTTCATTTATCTTTCTACCTATGTTTGCTTTTGAACATTATTTTGTTTGAGCCTTAATTTGTATGAGAGGTGACTAAAATTTTGAGGTAGTTTGAGCATCCTTTGGTGTTACCTTTCTTTAGGGTTGGAATGAAAAATTATGGTTTTCTGCCCTGTTGCCATTGCTGAGTTTTCCAAATTTGCTGACATATTGAGTGCACCACTTTCACAGTATCATCTTTTAAGAATTGAAATAGCTCAACTGGAATTCCATCACCTCCACTCGGTTTGTACATAGCAATGCTTCCTAAGGCCCACTTGACTTCACATTCAAGTGTAAGGCTCGGAGAACCACACTCTGAAAAGGACACCAGGGACAGCTTCTAGTGGACTGACAAAGTTTATTATCTAACTGTAGTTTTACAATTTTCAGGGAATAGAGCATAAAGCAGACTTGCACATAGCCATTTCAGATAAACATTAAAGCATTTAAGCATAAAATACTGTTCTCATCGCACAGGACATAACATAGCTTTGGTGAAACTCTAAAGGGAGTGTTATCATGAAACAACAGTCCTTGCTTTCAGAAACAGGTGGTCAGAAGGAAGCCTTCGAATGCCTCAAGGCTGGGCGTATAACTCTTCGTTATCCGTTCCCAGCCTCAGGCACTCGGTGAACGCTCATAACCCTTTGTTATGCTCGTTCTAGCTTCTAACTTCCGTCATGAGTGGAGCAAATACATTTTCAGTATTTGCTTAAAGCCTTCCAGCTCCTCCACATTCAAGGATGTCTGGCTCTAGGTGAGTGATTACACCATCATCATTATCTGGATCTTGAAGATCTTTTTTGTAGAGTTCTTCTGTTATTCTTGTCACCTCTTAATATCTTCTGCTTCTGTTAGGTCCATACCATTTCCTGTACTTTATTGTGCCCAACTTTACATGAAATTTTCCCTTCATAAGTGAAATGAATCGCCAGTCCAGGTTTGATGCAGGATGCAGGATGCTTGGGACTGATGCACGGGGATAATCCAGAGAGAGGGTGTGGGGCGGGAGGGGGGAGGGGGGGGTCGGGATTGGGAGTTCATGTACACTCGTGGCTGATCCATGTCAATGTGTAGCAAAACGAATACAGTATTGTAAAGCAAAACAAACTAAAAAAAAAAAAATAATAATTAAAAAAAAAAGAAATCACTAGTCTTTCCTATTCTATTGTTTCCCTTTATTTCTTTGTATTGATCACTGAGGAAGTCTTTCTTATCTCTCCTTGCTGTTATTTGGATCTCTGCATTCAAATGAATATATCTTTCCTTTTCTCTTTTGCCTTTCACTTCTTTTCTTTTAACAGGTATTTGTAAGGATCCTCATACATCTTTTTTTTTTTAACCTTTTTGCTTTTCTTTTTCTTGGGAATGACTTGATCCCTACTCTTTGTACAATGTCAGAAACCTCCATCTACAGTTCTTCAGGTTCTTTATCAGATCTAATCTCTTGAATCTATTTGTTACTCACACTGCCTAATATTAAGAGATTTAATTGAAGTCATACTTGAATGGTGTAGTGGTTTTCCCTACTTTCTTCAATTTAAGTCTGAACTTAGCAATAAGGAGTTCTTGATCTGAGCCACAGTCAGCCCCTGGTCTTGTTTTTGCTGACTGTATAGAGCTTCTCCATCTTAATGTTCAAAAGTCTCCAAGCCCTGTTTCAACAGCATGTGAACCGTGAACTTTCAGATGTTCAATCTGGATTTAGAAAAGTCAGAGGAACTAGAGATCAAATTGACAACATCCACTGGACCATCAAAAAAGTCAGAAAGTTCTAGAAATACATCTGTTTCTGCTTTATTTATTATGCTAAAGCCTCTGTGTGGATCACAACGAGCTGTGGAAGATTCTTAAAGAGATGGGAGTACAAGACCATCTGACCTGCCTCCTGAGAAATCTGTATGTAGGTCAAGAAGCAACAGTTAGAACTGGACATGGAGCAACAGACTGGTTCCAAATTGGGAAAAGGAGTACATCAATGCTGTATATTGTCACTTTGCTTATTTAACTTATATGGAGTGTACATCAGGATAAATGCTGGACTCGATGAAATACAAGCTGAAACAAGACTGCTGAGAAAAATATCAATAACCTGAGACATGCAGATCATGGCATACTTATAGCTGAAAGTGAAGAAGAACTAAAAAGCATCTTGATGAAAATTAAAGAAGAGAGTGAAAAAGTTGGCTTAAAACTAAACATTCAAAAAACTGAGATCATGGCATCTGGTCCCATCACTTCATGCAAATAGATGGGGGAAACAATGGGAACAGTCGGCAATTTTTTTTTTTTTTTTTGCAGGGGTGGGGGAGGAGTCTCCAAAATCACTGCAGATGGTGACTGCTTCCGTGAAATTGAGAGATGCTTGCTCCTTGGAAGAAAACGTATTACAAACCTAGCCAGCTTATTAAAAAATGTAAACATTATTTTGCCAGTGATGGTCTGTCTATACAAAGCTGTGGTGTTTCCAGTAGTGATGTATGCATGTGAGATTTGGACTATAATGACTTTGAGATCCAAAAAAATTGCTGCTTTTGATCTGTGGTCTTGGAGAAGATTCTTGAGAGTCCCTTGGACAGCAAGCAGATCAAACCAGTCCATCGTAAAGAAAATGAGTCCTGAATATTCATTGTAAGAAATGATGCTGAAGCTGAAAATCCAGTACTTTTGCCACCTGATGTGAAGTACTGACTCATTTCAAAACACCCTAATGCTGGGAAAGATTGAAGGAAGGAGAAGGGGATGGCATAGTATGAGATAGTTGGATGGCATCACCAACTCAATGGACATGAGTTTGAGTTGGGAGTTGGAAGTTCGTGAGGAACAGGGAGGCCTGGCATGCTCCTGTCCATGGGGTCAAAAAGAGTTGGATTGAGTAACTGAACTGAACTGATGTTTGTTTTTCTCATTTAACCTCATAAAAGTGTTCATGTCCCTCCTGGATGCCATAGAAAATTTTCCTAATTTGGAAGTAAAGATGGCAGCTACCAGCTGATCCATAAATGACACCAGTATTCTTGGCCTCTGGTAGTGAAGAATTCAATATGGAGCCAGTGACAAGATCAGTTCACTCAGTTTTTTTCGTAGCAAAATTTTATTAAAGTATAAAATAGATGGTTTAAGCTTCAGACATAGACAGCAGAAGAGGACAGAAAGAGTTCCCCCTTTCTAGGTTTTAGCAAGAAGTTATATACCTATTAGCAATTTGCTAATTGAAACACCACAAAACTGAGAGAGTTGTAACAGGCCCCTCACCCACAACATGTATTCTGAGATAGCAGTGACACAAGGTGAGTCATCCTGGACCATAAATCAATTGACATGAATCTTGAAGAAAGGCAAATTTCCAAGCAAATACAGAGCTCATTAACATAGCTTAAGAGAACATTTACATGATTAAAACATATTGGTTTGTCAAGTAGATTTTGAGTTTTAGGCAGAACTGACTTGTACAAAGATAGAGTCTAGGGTAAATATATAGTTCATTAACATAGATTAAGAAAAACATTTCCAGAAGAAAAATGCATTGGTTAGCTCAAGGTTTGATAAAACTTAAGTTCACCTGGAACCAGGTATCATCATGGCAACACAGAATTTTAAAGGGAATATCCTTTTAATTTTATATAGATAAGAGGAAAAAATCTGATCCTTGTACTTTGTTTTGTCCTGCCCCTTAAGAGAGAGGTTTAAAAAAAAAAAAAAAAAGTCTGACACTTGCAGCCTACTTGCTCTGTTTGGAGACCCCTAACCTACCTACCTATTACCCTTTCATTTGGAAGACAAGTGGATACAAGCAGCATGTTAAGGACACACTGCTGGAGGAATATATATCTCCTCTGCACATAGAGATAGGAAGAGGCATTGCTCACTTGTAGGTCAGAATGTGCTTCAAAATCCTAAAGACAATCATGTGACTTATTAAGGAAATATTTACCCTAAGCTATAATATGATATTTATGGTTCTAGTCATACCAAGCTACAAACAGTGTGACAAGTCTGAGTTGATTATAAACACCACCAAACACCAATCTTTTAAGAAAGGAAATGAGTGAATCCTTAGAGAAGCATGGTATGTATTTGCTTCATTTCAAAAAATGCATTTCAAAATTACAGACTTTTCAAAAAATATACTTTGAGGAGTCATTTTTCTGGTTCATATCCACAACTAGGGACTGCATGAAATGATATTCCTTGGTCTAATCTCTCTCTCTCTCTTTTTCATAGTTGCTGTCTTCTTGTACATTGGACATTAAATATCAATGTCCAAAGCAGTTCAGAAAACATATTAGTCCTTTAGCCTACAGATTGCATGAGGAGAGATTTCTGGATTCAAATGCTGATAAAATGAATGTCTGTCCATCAGGTTTTCCTGTACCTAAGCAATCTATACAATTTATAGAACTAGAAAACACATAAAAAGAAAATCTCTATGTGAAAGAGTGTGTCTTAAGTTTTTCTCAAAAACATTTTGGGAAGCAGAAGTTAGTTTATAACTTTGGCTTTTAAGATAATAAAAAATCTCCAGATCCCAAAGCAGAGGGAATGCCGGTAAGACAGTGGTACCACAAAGCAGTTTTGCTTGAAGCAACCAATCATATCCACTATGGTGTTCATCTTTGTGAATGGCCTTCAAAATCCCAAGTATTAAGCGTTCTGCAGAGAAGACTGCAAGAAATATTCAGACCTATGGTTGGAGCTATGCAGAAAGTCAGAACACAAATATCAGAAGAATTCTCAAGACTGGAATTGGCCTGACTTAAATCAATAAAAGAGGGCAAGTGTTCTGCATAACTGGAAAAATGTGAATAAATTAGCTTCATCTTTTTATCAACCATGTTCTGTCTTCCCAGCCTAGCTCTTTATTAGCAAATAGAAACTATTTTATGAGTCTGTATCTTCCTCTGAAGGAACTTGTTGATATGTCAGAGTGAAGCGTTTATGAGGCAATCAAGTCTCATAGCAATTATTAACAATTTGCTCCTAGCAGTCTGGCTTCATCTTTTATCTTTTCAAGGGATTTCTTCATTTTCTCAGAGCAATTGACCGAAACTGCTATTTTCATGGTTGAGTCTATATCTACATGATCCAAAACAATTGCTCATTCTAAATTGTACACTAGACAGGCACAGTGAGCACTGCTTCTCATGTTGGCTTTAAAGAGATGGTTTGAATTTCTTTGGTCTTTACTCAATAGCTTTTTAGAAGTTTTAGGTCTAAATTGTATTGAACTCCAGATTGCTGGGAAGAATTTTATTATGGATAAACAAAGGCTGGTTAAAATTTGCTAGAAAAAAAATACAGCTGTGTCTAATTACATGTTTAGATTAACACTGAATAAATCACTGCAATGTATTTCATTCTTAAGTTTATTACTAGGATCAGCCTCACCTGCCAGTCTGTATTTGTAAAGCTAACAACTGTACTCTTTTTTTTTTTTTTAATATAGCCTATGTTGGCATCACTGACTCGATGGCCATGAGTTTGAGTGAACTCCAAGAGTTGGTGATGGACAGGGAGGCTTGGTGTGCTGCGATTGATGGGCTAGCAAAGAGTCGGACATGACTGAGAGACTGAACTGAACTGAACTGATGTTGTTGTAAATGAAGAGTTAACAGTAGGCTAGTTATAGGCCAGAAGAAACGGGAACATTTTAAAATGCTGGTTCTTGATATTCCTGGATGCTGTTGAACTGGAAGAATAACAAGTAAAGAATTGTTTTCTTTCTCTATGTCCCAAAGAAGGCAGAATATGATCCCAGAAAGTAACTTCAAGATCTTACTTCTCTTCTTTGTCAGGCTTTGCTCTAGTATCCTAGGAGGCAAACATTGCAGGCATGGGGGTTTAAGTGTTCCATTCACATGCACAAGATCATGTGGAACATTCCATAGATATATGACTGTGACCAAGAACATGAAGTTAGTTTGTAGATAATAAGATGATATGCTTCCTGGGGACTAGATGGAGAAGCTATATTTAAAATAATCACCTGTTTTAAATCTGAGCGATCCATTATGATATCAAAAGAAAACGTGTTATATTTCTTAGAAATAATTCAATTAAAACAGTCAGAATACAAAATATCTTCACTTATTAACAATCAAAGGTAAAAATCTGCACAGTACCAATGCACTTGCATTAACTATTTTAAGCAATCAGATTTTTTTTAATTTTTATTTTTACTTTATTTTACTTTACATTACTGTATTGGTTTTGGCATACATTGACATGAATCCATCTCAGGTGTACATGAGTTCCCAATCCTGAAACCCCTCCCCCCACCTCCCACCCCACATCAACTCTCTGGATCATACCCATGCACCAGTCCCAAGCATCCTGTATCCTGTATCGAATATAGACTGGCGATTCATTACTTACATAATAGTATACATGTTTCAGTGTCATTCTCCCAAATCATCCCACTATCTCCCTCTCCCTCAGAGTCCAAAAGTCCGTTCTACACATGTCTGTGTCTCTTTTGCTGCCTTGCATACAGGGTTATCATTACCATTTTTGTAAATTCCGTATATATGTGTTAGTATACTGTATTGGTGGGTTTTTTTTTTTTTTCTGGCTTACTTCACTCTGTATAATCGGCTCCAGTTTCATCCATCTCATTAGAACTGATTCAAATGTTTTCTTTTTAAAGGCTGAGTAATACTCCATTGTGTACATGTACCACAGCTTTCTTATCCATTCATCTGCTGATGGACATCTAGGTTGTTTCCATGTCCTGGCTATTATAAACAGTGCTTCAGTGAACATTGGGGTACATGTGTCTCTTTCAGTTCTGGTTTCCTCAGTGTGTATGCCCAGCAGTGGAATTGCTGGGTCATATGGCAGTTCTATTTGCAATTTTTAAAGGAATCTCCACACTGTTTTCCATACTGGCTGCACTAGTTTGCATTCCCACCAACAATGTAAGAGGGTTACCTTTTCTCCACACTCTCTCCAGCATTTATTGCTTATAGACTTTTGGATCACAGCCATTCTGACTGGTGTGAAATGGTACCTCATTGTGGTCTTGATTTGCATTTCTCTGATAATGAGTGATGTTGAGCATCTTTTCATGTGTTTGTTAGCCATCTGTATGTTTTCTTTGGAGAAATGTCTATTTAGTTCTTTGGCCCATTTTTTAATTGAGTTGTTTATTTTTCTGGAATTGAGCTGCATAGTTGACAAGTCAATCAGAATTTGATGTCACTGAGCTTGGACGAATTTAAGCAGAAGTTGTTGCAAATTTTTATCTTTGGTAAAGTATTTTTAGTTTAGAAAATGTGTACTATACAGAAATCTACATACTTAGATGTGAGAAATGTCCATTATTCTTTCTTTTGCTGTGGGGAGGAAAAATAACATATAATAGCTAATACTAAGTTGTTAATATTGAGCCTTCTCCTCAATTTTTATTCTCTCCAGGATCATTTGCATTGCTTTGCTGAAATTCTCTCTCTCATAAAGTGGTGAGGCAGAATGTGTGTCTCCCTTAATTATCAGATCCACATTATGCAACGCCTGTAAGGAATTTCCAGCAGACATGCTTCTTTGTGAGAATTCAACATCAGAGAAATGTGTGACCAAAGGATGCAGCAGGCAGATTCCAATGTTCATTTCTGCCATAACGTGTGTGTGTGTGTGTGTGTGTGTGTGTGTGTGTGTCTTTGCTCAGTTGTGTTGTTCTCCAGGGAAACAGCAACCCACTCCAGTATCCTTTCCTGGAAAATTCAATGGACAGAGCAGCCTGGCAGGCTACACTACAGGGCACCTCAAGAATCTCTAAATTGGTACTTGAATGTTATTACCAAAGTCCTCTGCAATAAGAGAGGAGGAAATAGGAAAGATGCATGCAAGAGGCTTGCCAGCAGCATGTGGATTGAAATACACCAACAATTGCATTACTTCTTATCTCTATAGGCCCATGTGTAATGCTGTTATAGTATGTATCCTTAACTTGAATTGTGTGTTTTTTTATTGGAAAATATATAATTTCTCAATAAAATTGAAATGCCTCAAATAATATCTGACTCAATTAGGTTTTATATTTAATTCAACATCTTAGGCATACTAAAGCTCAGTAGTATTGTTTTCTTCTTTAATTAAGAAATGAATCTGAAAGCTCGTAATTTAATTAACATATGAGACTCTCATGCTTAAAGCATGAGCATGCTTGAAGCTAGTGGTTACAACGTCTCTCCTCACAGAAACAAAGATTTGTCACTTTCCTTATACAGATGCCTGTAGCCATTCATAAACAGGTTTTTGATACACTAGCTCAATTTTCCATAGAGAGTTGAACCAGTTTTCCTCACTTTTTTGTTAAGAAACCTAAATTTCCAATCTCTCCAAAGAATTCCCATGGCTAGGATGTCATTGTGTCTCATGCCTAAGGAACTAAATTTATTCACAGAAGATTGAGATAAACACAGGACCCTACTTCTTCATTCCTCTTGTCCTCATCTAATAATGCTGACAAAATTAGTTCTCCCAGGTATTTATAGACACTTCAATAACTACAACTTATTTATAAATCCTAATTAAGTTTCTAAACATCAATAAAGATCTCTTTTAAAGCCCAGTGTGAAGTCAATATAGCCAAATGATTCTAGGATATTTTAAAAGACCCTTTCATTGAACTAAATATTCATGAAGCACATGAAAGCTCTATGACCTGGCTTTTAAAAACTGAAAACTGTAATCACAAAGACCAGCCATTCATAAATTCAGTCATTCATTTAGCAAGTATTTATTGAAGATTTGCTGTATACATACTGTGAAAGGATGTGTTCTATAAACATTTTTGGCTTCCCCAGGGGCTTAGCAGTAGAGAATCCACCAGTGATGAAGAAGATGAAAAAGACCCTGGTTCAATCCTTGGCTTGGAAAATCCCCTGGAAGAGGACATGGCAACCCACCCCAGGATTCTTGTCTGGAGAATCCCATGGACAGAGGATCCTGGTGGGCTTCAGTACATAGTGTTGCAAAGAGTTGAACATGACTGAAATGACTGAGAATGCATAGACTCTATAAACATTTCAATAGCAGTTTGTCAGAGAATACATCAGTTAAAGCATTTTTAAAGTGTAGTGAATTCTTTGAAAAATAAAATCAAGGTGCTGATGAAAAAACCTAACATGGCTTGTAGATTTATTTCTCTCTCTATGTGTATGTGTGTGTGTGTGTGTGTGTGTGTGTGTGTGTGTGTATATATATATATAATCAGTTTGGTCAAAGTTAAAATAATTTAAATAATATGAGTTTTGACTAAATCTCAGAAGGTCTGAAAACATAACTACTTTCATAAACAGATTTTCCTTATCCTCTACATTTCCCCCAAAACAAATAAATAAGAAAAAAAAAAAAAACTCCTGGCAAAATCAAGGAAGTAATATGCATACTAGAGCATTTCAATGAAATATTCTGAATTTTATTTTACTATTTACTAACAAGTGCAGCACATTCTTTTATAAGTAATTTAATTTAAGATCATTTAAGTATTGAGTCTAACCTCTCTACAGTATGATATTAGAACTCAGCAATCTCATTTTTCATGTCAATATTTGTTTTTTTGCTAGTGGTTTGGTGTGTATAGGTAAATGTGGGTGGATGCCATGATATTGACTTTTATTTCTCCACATCTATTTAATCTTGCTTAGAGCTTCTCTTTAATCTCTCTTTCTCCTTTATTCTCAATATTCTTAACAAAAATTAAAAAAAAATAGTTTTGGGTGTTGATTCTATGCTGAGCATTACGGTAGAAATTAGGGAAAAATTGATATGAAATAGTCAAGATCCTCATCTTGTACAGGTAGTGTTTTCCTGATAAAGGGGAGCAAACTACATCATAATCAGCTAGACATATTTTAAAAATTACTGGGCCCTGTCTTGGATCTAGTCACTCAAGAGTCATTAGTAGTGGAGCTTTGGGATCTGCTTTGAAAAAGTAATCCTAAGTAATCATGCCAGTAATGGAGTCATTGTTTTAGTGAAATGTTTCTATGCTTTAAGGATTATAGTTTCTATAACATGATTTTCAATAAAATCTAATTCAGTCTAACATTTATTCACTATGATAAAAAATATATTAATAATAATTATACTATTTAACCATGAAATTAAGAGACACTTTCTCCTTGGAAGGAAAGTTATGACCAACCTAGATAGCATATTCAAAAGCAGAGACATTACTTTGCCAACAAAGTTCTGTCTAGTCAAGGTTATGGTTTTTCCAGTGGTCATGTATGATGTGAGAGTTGGTTTGTGATGAAAGCTGAGTGTCAAAGAATTGATGCTTTTGAACTGTGGTGTTGGAGAAGACTCTTGAGAGTCCCTTGGACTGCAAGGACGTCAAATCAGTCCATCCTAAAGGAGATCAGTCCTCGGTGTTCATTGAAAGAACTGATGCTAAAGCTGAAATTCCAATAATTTGGCCACTTCATGCAAGAGTTGACTCATTGGGAAAGACTTGGATGCTGGAAGGGATTGGGGGCAGGAGAAGAACGGGACGACAGAGGATGAGATGGCTGAATGGCATCATTGACTCGATGGACATGAGTTTGTGTGAACTCCAAGAGTTGGTGATGGACAGGGAGGGCTGGCGTGCTGCCATTCATGGAGTCACAAAGAGTCGGACACGGCTGAGCAACTGAACTGAACTGAACTGACACATCAGAGGGTACTCTAAGATATTTAAATTTCTTAGCTCATTTTATCCTGATAACAATCCTATGATGTAAGGTACTATTTTTAATTCCATTTTAAACACAGAAATTAAGCTTGGAAAGTAAAATAATTTGTCCAAAAATTTTCAACTTATAAGCAGAAGAGTATATTTCCAACTCAGAGGAGTCATGCATTTTACTCTTACATAAGTTGCAAATCCTCAGATGTATGTTCATTATATATTTTCTTTGCAATATCAAGAATTTTTAGAGTAATTAAAACAGGGAGAAAAACCTAGTGATTATTTTATTAAAAAAATAATAAGCACTGTCCATTCTGTGTGTAATCCCAGTTTGTTGGATGTCAATCATTTTCTGTTGGTGGAACTCACTTTAATGTTTTTTTTTTAGTTCACATCTTCATACAGTGAATTGTCTCAGAGCTTGTTTGTCTGAAAAACCAAGTAGAATCATTTTTGAGATAGTCTTTTTTGAGTACAGAACTCTAATTTGACAGTTTTAACGTGTCAGAGAGTGTTTTGCCTATGTTCTCCTCTAGGAGTTTTATAGTCTCTTGTCTTACATTTAGATCTTTAATCCATTTTGAGTTTATTTTTGTGTATGGTGTTAGAAAGTGATCTAGTTTCATTCTTTTACAAGTGGTTGAACAGTTTTCCCAGCACCACTTGTTAAAGAGGTTGTCTNTCCCTTGGACTGCAAAGAGATCCAACCAGTCCATCCTAAAGGACATCAGTCCTGAATGTACATTGGAAAAACTGAAGCTGAATCTGAAACTCCAATACTTTGGCCACCTGATGCAAAGAACTGACTCATTTGAAAAGACCCTGATTCTGGGAAAAATTGAAAATGGGAGGAGAAGGGGACAACAGAGGATGAGATGGTTGGATGGCATCACCAACTCAATGGACATGAGTTTGAGTAAACTCTGGGAGTTGGTGATGGACAGGGAGGCCTGGTGTGCTGCAGTCTATGGGTTTGCAAAGAGTCAGACATGAGTTAGTGACTGAACTGAACTGAACTGACAGTAGTTCTATTTTTAGTTCTTTAAGGAATCTCCATACTGTTTTCCATAGTAGCTACACCAATATACATTCCCACCAACACAGTATGAGCATTCTTGTCTTCACATCATTTCCAACATTTGTTATTAATATTTGCAGACTTTTTTGATGATAGCCATTTTGACAGGTGTGAGGTCATACCTCACCGTAGCTTTGATTTGAATTTAATTAGTGATATTGAACATCCTTTCATGTGCCTGTTAGCCATGTGTATGTCTTCATTGGAAAAATGTCTACTCAACTCTTCTGCCTTTTTTTCAATTGGATTGTTTGGGCTTTTTTTGTTTGTTTGTTTTTCTTGGTTTCAGCTGTCTGTATACTTTGGACATTAAATCCTCATTGGCCACATCATTTCAAATATTTTATGCTATTCCAGAGGTTATCTTTTCATCTTACCTATTACTTCCTTTTCAGTGTAAAAATTTTTAAGCTTAACTAGGTCCCGTTTGTTTATATTTACTTTTATTTCTTTCATCTTTGAAGACAAATCCAACAAAATATTGCTCCAATTTATGTCAGAGAATGTTTCACCTATGTTCTCTTTTAGTTTTATGGTTGTAGGTCTTGCATTTAGGTCTTCAAACTATTTTGAGGACTTCCCTAGTGGTCCAGTGGTTGAGAATTAACCTGCCAATGCAGGAAACAGGAGTTTGATCCCTGGTCCTGGAAGATTCCACATGCTGCAGGGCAGCTAAGACCATGCGTCGCAACTATTGAGTGTGCTCTAGGGCCCGCAAGTCACAACTACTGAAACCCACTTGCTCTATGGTCCATGCTCCACAATAAGAGAAGGTACAGCCATAAGAAGCCCTCACATGAAAAATAGAGAGAAGCCTGCGCTCTCCGAACTGGAGAAAACCAGCATGCAGCAACAAAGACCCAGCATAGCCAAGAATTAATTAATTTTTAAAAACATGTTTCCAGTTTATCTTTGTGCATGGTGTGAGAAAAGGTTCTTATCTCATTATTTTATACGTAACTATCCAGCTTTCCCAGCACTACTTGTTGAAGAGACTTCTTTTTTCCACCACATATTCTTGCCTCCTTTGACATAGATTAAACGACTGTAGGTGCATGAGCTTATCTGAGGGCTATTTTGATAGTAATTGCACTAAATCTGTAGATTATTTTGGGTAGTATGGCTATTTTAACAATGCTATTTCTTCCAAACCAAGAGCATGGGGTATCTTTCCACTGTTTTGAGTCATCTTCAATTTTCTTTATCTACATTTTATAGCCTTCAGTGTATTGGTCTCTCATCCCCTTGGTTAAGTTTATTCCAAGGTATTTTTTTATGCTTTTTTTAAAGTTTCTCTTCATGATTTTAATTATCAATGTATAGAAATATAATAGATTTCTGTATATTAATTTTATACCCTGCACGCTGGCTGAATTTATTTATTAGTTCTAATAGCTTTTGGGTGGCGACTATAGAGTTCTCTATATAGAGAGTATCATGTCATCTGAAAATAGAGACAGTTTTACCTCTTCCCTTCCAATTTGTATATGTTTTACTTCTTTTTCTTGTCTGCTATAGCTAGGACTTCTTGTGCCAATTTAAAAAGAAGTGGTAAGAGTGGATAACCTTGTCTTTATTTTGGAGGAAAACAATTCAGGTTACAAAATGGAGCATGTTAGTTGTGAGTTTGTCATAAACGGCCTTTATTATGTTGAGATATGTTCTCTCTAAATGAACTTCAATGAGTTTTTATCATGAATGGATGTTAGATTTTGTAAAATGCTTTTTTCTCCATCTATTGGAATTATCAGGTGATATTTATCCATCTTTTTGTCAATGTGGCGTATTACATTAATTGACTTGTGGATACTGAACCATCCTTGTATCCCTAAGAATAAGTCCCATTTGATCATGGTACATGACACTTTATTTGTATAATGTTGAATTCAATTTGCTAATACTAATACTTTGTTGAAAATTTTTGCCTCTATACTCATTAGAGATATTGGCTTGTAGTTTGCCTTTTTAGTGGTATCTTTGTCTTGTTTTGGCATCAGGGTAATAGTGGCCTTGTAGAATGAATTTGAGAGTATTCCTCTCCTTCAATTTTTTGGGATCATTTGAGAAAGATAGCTCTTCTCTTTATATGTTTGGTAGAATTCCCCTGGGAAGCATTCCAATCCTGGACTTTCAATTGCTGAGAACTTTTTCTTAATAAATTAAATTTCAGTATTAGTGATTAGCCTGTTCATTCTGTCTGCTTCTTCCCAATTCAGTCTTGGAAGACTTATATGCCGAGGAATTTATTCATCTTCTACGTTGTCCAATTTTGGGCATATAACTGTAGAATTCCCTTCTGTTTTACACATCTCTGTGACATTGGTTATTCTTCTCTTTCATTTCTTATTTTATTTGGGTCCTCTCTTCTTGATACCTGGCTAAAGATTTATCAATTTATTAAAAAAAAAAAAATAACAGCTTTTGCTTTCATTGATCTTTCCTATTTTTCTTTTGGTCTCTAAATTATTTATTTCCTCCCTGATCCTGGAATGTGAAGTCAAGTGGGCCTTAGGAAGGATCATCATGAACAAAGCTAGTGGAGGTGATGGAATTCCAGTTGAGCTATTTCAGATCCTGAAAGATGATGCTGTGACAGCGCTGCACTCAATATGCCAACAAATTTGGAAAACTCAGCAGTGGCCACAGGACTGGAAAAGGTCAGTTTTCATTCCAATCCCGAAGAAAGGCAATGCCAAAGAATGCTCAAACTACAGCACAACTGCACTCATCTCACATGCTAGTGAAGTAATGCTCAAAATTCTCCAAGCCAGGCTTCAACAGTATGTGAACTGTGAAATTCCAGATGTTCGAGCTGGTTTTAGAAAAGGCAGAGGAACCAGAGATCAAATTGCCAACATCTGCTGAATCATTGAAAAAGCAAGAGAGTTCCAGAAAAACATCTGTTTCTTCTTTATTGACTATGCCAAAGCCTTTGACTGTGTGATCACAAGAAACTGTGGAAAATTCTTCAAGAGATGGGAATACCAGACCACCCAATGTGCCTCTTGAGAAACCTATATGCAGGTCAGGAAGCAACAGTTAGAACTGGACATGGAACAACAGACTGGTTCCAAATAGGAAAAGGAATATGTCAAGGCTGTATATTGTCACCCTGTTTATTTAACTTATATGCAGAGTACATCATGAGAAACATTGGGCTGGATGAAGCACAAGCTGGAATCAAGACTGTCCGCAGAAATATCAATAACCTCAGATATGCAGATGACACCACGCTTATGGCAGAAAGTGAAGAAGAATTAAAGAGCCTCTTGATGAAAGTGAAAGAGGAGAGTGAAACAGTTGGCTTAAAGCTTAACATTCAGAAAACGAAGATCATGGCATCTGGTTCATCACTTCATGCAAATAGATGGGGAAACAGTGTCAGACTTTACTTTGGGGGGCTCCAAAATCACTGAAGATGGTAACTGCAGCCATGAAATTAAAGATGCTTACTCCTTGGAAGGAAAGTTATGACCAACCTAGACAGCATATTCAAAAGCAGGGACATTACTTTGTCAACAAAGGTCCGTCTAGTCAAGGCTATGGTTTTTCCAGTGGTCATATATGGATGTGAGAGTCGGACTCTGAAGAAAACTGAGTGCCAAAGAATTGATGTTTTTGAACTGTGGTGTTGGAGAAGACTCTTGAGAGTCCCTTGGACTGCATGGAGATCCAACTAGTCCATCCTAAAGGAGATCAGTCCTGGGTGTTCATTGGAAGGACTGATGTTGAAGCTGAAACTCCAATACTTTGGCCATCTGATATGAAGAGCTGACTCATTTGAAAAGACCCTGATACTGGGAAAGACTGAAGGCAGGAGGAGAAGGGGACAACAGAGGATGAGACGGCTGGATGGCATAGACATGGGTTTGGGTAGACTCCGGGAGTGGTTGTTGGACAGGGAGGCCTGGCGTGCTGCAGTTTATGCGGTCGCAAATAGTCGGACACGACTGTGACTGAACTGATCTTTATTATTTCCTTCTTTCTGCTGAATTTGGTTCTTAATTGTTTCTCTTTTTCTAATTCCTTTACTTGATAGGTTAGGTTGTTTATCTGAGTTTTTACTTGTTGCTGCTTGAGGTAGGCCTGTTTTTTATAAACTTCCCTTTTACATCTGCTTTTGCTGTGTCCCATAAATTTTGGAAAGTTATGTTTTTATTTTCATTTGTCTCAAGGTATTTTCTGATTTCCACTTTGACCCCCTCGTTCTTAAGCAGCATGTGGCTTAGCCCTCATGTATTTGTTTTTCCCATTTTTCTTCCTGTATTTGATTTCTAACTTTATACTGGTCATGGGAAACAAGTCAGAGTTTTGTGCAGTTTCAATCTCCTGTTACTGAGTTCAAGCTTGTAATGCTTACCACACAACAACCAATAAATAACAGATAACTGTTGGAGCAAGGAATAGCAACTTTATTTGGAAATCCAGCAAACTGAAGAGGTGGGCTTGTGCCTCAAATAAATATCCTGCCTGAGTTAGAATGCAGGCTTCTTTTATATTAAAAGGGGAAAGAGAAAAGTCAAGCATTTCGTGCTTCCAATGAGGCTCTGGAGGGAATGTGTTCATTTTTCCTCCCTCAGTCATTCACAGGAGGGCCTGGCCAGGACGTTTCTTGTGAGCTAAACAAAGGTATTTTAGCATAATGCTCATTACCTGGGAGGCAGGTTTCCCAGAAATGAGCCATTATGTATCAATTAAGCTTTACAGGCAACATCCCTTTAGTGATTATCTTGTAATAGAATATAAAAGGTTCTTCCCTACAATACTTCTTCTGCCTTGTTTGAAATGTTAGCACGTATGTGCATGCTCTTCATGAGCAAAGTCTAGTTTTCTTACAGCATCACTATAATTCCCAGTGGTTTTCAAACTAGCAGAGGGGACTCATCATCCAGAGAAATTTAAGTAGACAATAGGGCAAAGGGGGAAAAGGAAAAATTTTAAGGAAAAAAAAAAAGTTTAAAAATAAAAATCTTGATTTCCTAGGAAAAGATACACTTTTAAACCATGGCCAAGACTGTGGGCACAAGTTTCATAGATACATAGTAAGGAGCTGAGGGATTCTAGGAAGGCCCACTTGCCCAGATATGCTTCATCTACCTGCCAGACTATCCAGGATCCTCTACTGAAAATTCATAGCCTTTAATTTCAAAGATTTATTGATCATGATTAAACCTTTGTCAAAGTGCCAGTACACTGTGAGGACTAATGTTGAGACATTATCAAAGAATAGCTTTCAGCAGCATTTCTCAACAGGTGTTTGATGCATGAGAAAGGAATTCCATGCTCAAATAAGGTCAAAAAGCACTGAATATTATTTTTCTTTCCTACTGAGTCACAATATATATTAACATATGAAAAGCTGTGGAAAGAACTACAAATAGGAAAAAAAACTAAACTTTTTAAAATTCAGCAATGCCAAAACTCAATTGACATTGAGATTCTTCTGGCAGCTATGAGGGTTAATAAAAACAGCTGGCTGAATGCAAGACACCAAAAATGAAACAAAAAAAAGATTGGGGCCAAAAAGCAGTGCTCAGATGATGAAGAGAATGCTGACAGTGAGTATGGACTGTTCTCAAGGAGAGACTGAGTATATTCAAATTCTTTTCCCTGGATGCAAGCATCTGCTGGATACAATTCATTTGGTATAGACAGCTTTCATTTTGTTGGCAATGAGTGGTCAGTCCTTGCAGAATCATTTCCCTTAGGATGTATTTTAAGATACATCACTATTATCTAAAGACAAGACAAGAGACAGTCATATCAAGTCAAGACATTGTCTACTGCCTCATTTGATGTCCTCTATATAAAGCACCACATTGAAAAAGTTTTTCAGAACTTAGTGCTAAAAGGAACTGAAATACTTCCTCCTTACCAAAAAAGGCTCTTGGGTCTTTCTATTTGCTTTGATTACCAGCAAACCCAAAGCCAAATGTCAGAGCAAATCTAACAGCCACATGGCCTGGATGTTTGAGATTTCTTCCTGTTCTTATTGATGTCTCCTCTACTCATGACTCTCTCTTTCTAATTTCCTATTAGTTTATTGCACCTGCTTGTTATAAACCACCACAGGCCAATTTGGGAATATAAGAGGGGACAAGAGAGAAGATGGAAACATAAAGAGAGACAAACAGAAATGATCAGCTCCTATAAGATCTATATGGAACACAACACCAGTACCTTAACATGGAGTCTGGAATATTGTTAATGCCTAATTCTTTTTAATACTTTTAAGTGAAAAAGTATTCCCAGGTAATATTTGCCCCATCAAGATATTCAGAAAGATGTGTTTCTTGCTGAAAGATATGTCAAGGATACTGAGCATGAGTTAGGCTGCCATCTCCCACCAGTGCTTGGGTTGAAGAAATTCTACTAAAGGTGGGTTGAGAAGTAACTCTGGAGTGGCAGTGAGAAATGCCAGGAATAAGCCAGAGAACCTGGCAGGTAACATCCAGGGCTGATTCCCCTATGGATCTGCAGAGGGGTTAGAATGAGTTCACTTCGTCTGCTGAAAACAGGGTGATCTGCAAATAAGAGAAGGTTAGCATAAAGCATGATTTACAGAGGAGTAGACACACACACAGAGCTAGTATGTCTAGCTGAGGGCATGAACTAAGAGGAAAAACCCCATACTGTCTATTCAGAATGCATTCTGTAATAAAGAGAAATTGCAGGACAAGCATTTGTGTTCCAAAGGGCTCAAAAACATGTCAACATACAGTTGACTGGTAATATTACAGGAATGACATTTGGACACAGCTCCTGAAAAACAATGCCAACTTTATTATTCAATAATAAGATGAAGCAAAGGTATTTTAATGTATAACTTGAGGTTAAAACCACTCCCCCCTCACTCCTGACAGATTAGAGGGCAGAGAATAAGAATATAAGAATCTATAGAGTTGGGGAAGCTTTGACAAGGAGTGCTGATTCTGATTATGGTTACACAAAAGCACAATTACAGCCTGGTCTGAAGGGCTCCCATCTGTGGTACCTTGTAGGGTAACCATTCTGAGGAACCTATTGGAGGGGAGGTAGTGGTAGCACTAGTTCTTGTATAATTTTCCCAGGGGAAACTATATTATTCATTCCAACAACACAGAGATATTTCCATGTCCTGCCACTACACCCAGGGGGTGAGGGGGGGGGGGGTGTGTGTGTGCGTGCACGCACACACGCTCAGTCATGTCTGACTCTTTGAGACACCATGGACTGTAGCCTTTAAGGCTCTTTGTCCATGGGATTTCCCATGAAAGAATACTTGAGTGCGTTACCAGTTCCTTCTGCACTGGTTCAACCCAGGGGTCAAACCCATGTCTCCTGCATTACAGGAGGATTCTTTACCACTGAGCCACCTGAGAAGTCCACAAGTGGGGGTATATGAAGTCAAATAAAACATGGACCCTGCCCTAAAGAGGTGAGTTAAGTGTCCCAGAGTTCTGGCTTTTTTTCTTATAAGTTAGCCTTTAGTCTCCTTTAAAATCCTTGCCCTTCTGAGGCAGGGAGAAGGTGATGTATGCAGCTGAAAGGAGTGTTGTTCTTGTAATGAGTATGCTTGCTCTGGGCTTTTTATTTCTCTTGCACTTGCTCTGAAAGCTGAACTGAAGAGCCTCAGCAGCTCATCATGATATACAAGCATATATCACTGACTATGTGTGACAGTCACTCAGTTGTACACCTTCTGCACTGGTTCAACCCAGGGGTCAAACCCATGTCTCCTGCATTACAGGAGGATTCTTTACCACTGAGCCACCTGAGAAGTCCACAGTGGGGGTATATGAAGTCAAATAAAACATGGACCCTGCCCTAAAGAGGTGAGTTAAGTGTCCCAGAGTTCTGGCTTTTTTTCTTATAAGTTAGCCTTTAGTCTCCTTTAAAATCCTTGCCCTTCTGAGGCAGGGAGAAGGTGATGTATGCAGCTGAAAGGAGTGTTGTTCTTGTAATGAGTATGCTTGCTCTGGGCTTTTTATTTCTCTTGCACTTGCTCTGAAAGCTGAACTGAAGAGCCTCAGCAGCTCATCATGATATACAAGCATATATCACTGACTATGTGTGACAGTCACTCAGTTGTACCACTGCCGATAATTCTGTGCTATTTGGAGCTAATCAGAGAATGGGAGTAAGAGCAGGAAGGAAAATGCTTACCTTTCAAAATAGGGGTTTTTCAATGGAACTTCTAGCTCTGTAGGGCATTAGGTCTCATCTGCCTCTCATGTCATCCTATTTCCCATCTATTGAAAACAAAATTTCATTTAGTTCTACATTTGCCATCTTTGTTTCTTTATCTCCCATCCACTCCTCTGCTCATTGCCCTCCTCACTCCACCAAAACCATCTCACTAACATCCAGATCACCTCCATGTCAAGAAATCTGAAGAAGAATTTCCAGTCCTGTTACCTGAGCTCTCAGATGACATCTGGCCATGTCATCCTCTTAAACCCTCGTGTTCCTTGACCTATAGTAGTTCTGGGCTGGATGAGTTACAAACTGGAATCAAGATTGCCAGGAGAAATATCAACAACCTCAGATATTCAGATAATACCACTCTAATGGCAGAACATGAAGAGGAACTAAAGTGTCTCTTGATGAAGGTAAAGGAGGAGAGTGAAAAAGCCAGCTTAAAACTCAGCATTCAAAAAACTAAGATCATGGCATCTGGTCCCATCACCTTATGGCAAATATAAGGTGAAAAGGTGGAAGCAGTGACAGATTTTCTCTTTTTGGGTTCTAAAATCACTACAGATGGTGATGGCAGCCATGAAATTAGAAAGACAATTGCTTCTTGGCAGAAAGCTGTGACAAAATTAGACAGTGTGTTAAAAAGCAAAGACATCACTTTGCCAACAAAGGTCCATATAGTCGAGGCTATGGTCTTTCCAGTTGTCATGTATGGATGTAAAAGCTGGACCATAAAGAAGGTAGAGTGCCAAAGAATTGATGCTTTCCAGCTGTGGTGCAGGAGAAAATTCTTGACAGTCCCTTAGACTGCAAAGAGATCAACTAGTTGATCTTAAAAGAAATCAACCCTGAATACTCTTTGGAAGGACTGATGCTGAAGCTCCAATACTTTGGCCACCTGATGCTAACAGCTGACTCATTGGAAAAGACCCTAATGCTGGGAAAGATTGAAAGCTTCAGAAGGAGAAAAGGGCATCAGAGGATGAGATGGTTGGATGGCATCACTGATTCAATAGACATGAACTTGAGCAAATGCCAGGAGATGGTGGGGAACAGGGAAGCCTGGATTGCTGCAGTCCATGGGGTCTCAGAGAGTCAGACATGACTTGGCAACAGAACAACAGCCACTCCTAGAACATTCTTCTCGTTGTCTTCTCTTGGTACTTTTTCCATCTTTACCTGACAATTCTACATTGGATTTCCCCAGGAAAATATTCCAGGCACTCTTTCAATTCCACCCTTCATTCTCACACAGGACCAGGAGCTAAAGGGGAATGGCACCCACTGGAGCTTTGCATCCTGCATGGATTTACATGAGAATGAGTTCATGCACCCTCATAGCTTGAACTAGCACCTCTTTACCAATAATTCTAACTTTGTATTTCTAGCTGAGAGCTTCTTTTTTTAATACACATCCACATGCCGACAGCTTATGCAACATCACTGTATGTTTATTTTACAGATAACTCATTACTTAATGGGTTTCCCTAATGGCTCAGTGGTAAAGAATCTGCCTGACAATACAGGAGATGCAGGTTTGATCTCTGGAGATCAAAGATCCCCTGGAGAAGAAAATGGCAACCCACTCCGGTATTCTTGCCTGGGAAATCCCATGGACAGAGTAGCCCGGCAGCTACAGTCCATGAGGTCACAGAAGAATTGGACATGACTAAAAAGCAGAGACATTACTTTGCTGATGTGAGAGTTGGACTGTGAAGAAGGCTGAGGGCCGAAGAATTGATGCTTTTGAACTGTGGTGTTGGAGAAGACTCTTGAGAGTCCCTTGGACTGCAAGAAGATCCAACCAGTCCATTCTGAAGGAGATCAGCCCTGGGATTTCTTTGGAAGGAATGATGCTAAATCTGAAATTCCAGTACTTTGGCCACCTCATGCGAAGAGTTGACTCATTGGAAAAGACTCTGATGCTGGGAGGGATTGGGGGCAGGAGAAGGGGACGACCGAGCATAAGATGGCTGGATGGCATCACTGACTCGATGGACGTGAGTCTGAGTGAACTCCAGGAGTTGGTGATGGACAGGGAGCCCTGGCATGCTGCGATTCATGGGGTTGCAAAGAGCTGGACATGACTGAGCAACTGAACTGAACTGAAGCATCTAAACAACAAAATTACTCAATATATTCAAAACAGAACTTGAGACCCACTATTCCTGCAGTGTGCTATCTCACAGACAGAAACCTAAGAACCTTCTTTGATACCTTGGTCTCCACTACTTCTTATATCCAATCACTAACTGCTGCTAAGTCACTTCAGTCATGTCCGACTCTGTGCGATCCCATAGACGGCAGCCCACCAGGCTCTCCCGTCCCTGGGATTCTCCAGGCAAGAACACTGGAGTGGGTTGCCATTTTCTTCTCCAACGCATAAAAATGAAAGTGAAGTCACTCAGTCGTGCCCAACTCTCAGCGACCCCATGGACTGCAGCCCACCAGGCTCCTCCATCCATGGGATTTTCCAGGCAAGAGTACTAGAGTGAGGTGCCATTGCCTTCTCCAATCACTAACTAAAGGCTTCCATCTTCAAAACATTTCTTGAATCACATCCATTTCTCTTCACCCCAAAGCCATCACCAAAGGCCAATTCTCCAAATGAACCCTCACTTGGACTAGGATGACATCTTTTTAAATTATCTTCCGAATTACTTCCTGCCTTCCACTAGTCCACTCTTCACAGGACAGCCAGAGTATGCTTTTGTAAGTGTGAAAACAAGCATTAGTTCCATACAGTCAAGATTTCAAATGTACAGAGATGTAACATCTTTTAGGGCTCTGAAAATGAATGTAGTTCTAAAGTCGCAAATGTACTTGAAAGTAGAAAACTGAATCTTGGAAAAGCAAGGTGCATGACATCACTTGAATTAAATATTCCAATTCAACCAGCCAACCACTACAAGATTCCCCTCAGGATTCTCCAAACTGTCTTCCTTCCACTTGAGGATGATCCATGATCCTGTGAAGACTACATAGTATCCTAGCCTTGGGAGAATGAGGCATAAGGTACTTTTTCCATAACCATCCTTTATCCTTAGGGACCTCTGTTGAAACTGACCTCATCTTGACTGACCCCACCAATGCTGTCCTCTGTGCTTCCACAGCTGCTAGAAACTAAGTCTTCTACATATATCAACTCATTTAACTCACGCCTTGGGTCTGTCATCTCTTAGCATTTTGTGCTCCATTATCTGCCTCAGAAAACCAAGGGCCTTTGTGGCTTTTTCCACATCATACTGCATGTGCTTTCTGAACTCTTTCAGTCCACCCTTAAGCCAGTTCAGCTCAACATCTCACTAATCCCTGCCCTTCTGTCACTCCAGTGCTATGGTGGGCATGAGACTTCTCTCTGGCAATCCCACACTACTCTCAGGAAAGCAAGATATGTTCTCCTTCTGCTCTCAGATTCAAGGGTAGGTTTGATATTCCTATAATTCCCCCAACACTACTCCCATCAACATCTAAAACTTGAGAAAAGGGTGTCCCAACCCTTTCTTAGAAATCCACACCAGCTGTTAACTCTCTTGCTCCCTCATCTCAATTCTAAAGCTCCACTCACCTGCCAGAAGTGTTCAAAGAACTTCTCTGTATGTCACAGGAATCGGGCCTGAATCTTCTCTCTTATTTGTGAATAAATTTTATATATTATTACTTCAGGCTCTCACAAGAGTAAATAGAATTTACTGATGATGATAATCCTGCTTTGGAAAGGTTCATATAAACTTTTCTGACTCAAGAATTAGGCTTTTCATTGAAAACTTAGGCTTTCAACTACCTCAATAAAGATGAAAAGAATAAACTTAGGCTTTTTAAGAGTCTTATCTGTTACGGGTTTCAAATAGTCAACTGACTTCATTTTCTAGACTGAATCTGTTCTTCCTCTTAGCTAATGGATGCCACTGCCTGAAATGGTCAAGCCTGTGGAATACTGAGGGGGGAAAAATGTGAGAAAGGGAAAGGAAAAAAAAAAAAACCTGCTTTTAAAAACCTCCAAATTTTATCCTGAAATAAATGCATTCATGCCCTCTTGAAACTCTGTGACTCTTTTCTTCATTGAGAGATAATTAGGTTTAGAATATACAATGTGTTAATTTTATACCTTTTATATATTGCATTATGATTACCATCATAGCATTAGCTAACACCTCCACCACATCATATAACTACTTCACTTTATGGTGAGAGTATTCAAGGTCTAGTCTCTCAGCAATTTTGTAAGTTTATAATGCAGTATTGACTATAATCACTGTGCTGTGCAATAGATCTCCAGGACTTATTTATCTACTAGTTTTTTCTCTTTTTGGCTCTGCTAGGTCTTTGCTATGGGGCATGTGCTTGTTTTTGCAGTGCACAGGCTTCTCTTATTGCAGTGCTTGTGGCATGTGGGATCTTAGTTTCCCAACCAGGGATCAAACCTGTATCCCCTGCACTGGAAGGTGGATCCTTAACCACTGAAACACCAAAGAAGTCCTATCTACTAGTTTCAACTTTTTACCCTTAGACAATATCTCACCAATTCCCCCAAACCCCAAGCCCTGATAACCATCATTCTACCCTGTTTTTGAGTTCAGCTTTTTAAAGGAACTTTAATTGATGCATAACTTACATACAGAAGAGCAAACAAAAGCAAAGAAATCGTGAAGGTACAGCTTGATGAATTTTCACCAAAAAAAAAAATATACCCTTGTGCAGCAACAGATCAGGAAGTAAAACATAACTAGACCAGGTACTGTATATCCCACCTATACCCTCAAACAACCTAGAGTCCAAACGATCACAAAAAGTCAGACATGACTGAGCGACTAACTAATTATACCCTCAAAAAGAAACTACCATTCTGACTTCCAACACTAGCCACTAACTTACCCAGTTTTTGAACTTTAATGGAATCACAACTGCATTTGTAATTGGATTCCTTCCCTCAAAATCATATACATGACATTCATTCTACAGTTTTGCACATGAGTTAAGTTCAGTTCAGTCCCTCAGTTGTATCCGATTCTTTGTGATCCCATGAATCACAGTACGCCAGGCCTCCCTATCCATCACAAACTCACGGAGTTTACCCAAACTCACGGAGTTTACCCAAACTCATGTCTATCGAGTCGGTGATGCCATCCAGCCATCTCATCCTCTGTCGTCCTCTTCACCTCCTACCCCCAATCCCTCCCAGCATCAGTCTTTTCCAATGAGTCAACTCTTCTCATGAGGTGGTCAAAGTATTGGAGTTTCAGATTTAGCATCAGTCCTTTCAATGAAAACCCAGGATTGATCTCCTTCAGAACGGACTGGTTGGATCTCCTTGCAGTCCAAGGGACCCTCAAGAGTCTTCTCCAACACCACAGTGAAAAAGCATCAATTCTTTGGCACTCAGCTTTCTTCACAGTCCAACTCTCACATCCATACATGACCACTGGAAAAACCATAGCCTTGACTAGATGGACCTTTGTTGGCAAAGTAACTCTGCTTTTGAATATGCCATCTATGTTGGTCATAACTTTCCTTCCAAGGAGTAAGTGTCTTTTAATTTCATGGCTGCAATTACCATCTGTAGTAATTTTGGAGCCCCTCCCCCCAAACAAAGTCTGACACTGTTTCCACTGTTTCCCCATCTATTTCCCATGAAGTGATGGGCATGATCTTAGTTTTCTGAATGTTGAGCTTTAAGCCAACTTTTTCACTCTCCTCTTTCACTTTCATCAAGAGGCTTT
>SJXQ01001066.1:0-100671 GCA_006408695.1 Aepyceros melampus
CACAGGGAGGCCTGGTGTGCTGCAGTTCATAGGGTCGCAAAGAGTCGGACACGACTGAGCGACTGAACTGAACTGAACTCACCTTCTGCCATAAAGGTGGTGTCATCTGCATATCTGAGATTATTGATATTTCTCCCAGAAATCTTGATTCCAGCTTGTGCTTCTTCCAGTCCAGCGTTTCTCATGATGTCCTCTGCATAGAGGTTAAATAAGCAGGGTGACAACATACAGCCTTAACATACTCCTTTTCCATTTGGAATCAGTCTGTTGTTCCATGTCAGGTTCTACCTGTTGCTTCCTGACCTGCATACAGTTTTCTCAAGAGGCAGGTCAAGTGGTCTGGTATTCCCATTTCTTTCAGAATTTTCCACAGTTTATTGTGGTCCACACAGTCAAAGGCTTTGGCATAATCAATAAAGCAGAAATAGATGTTTTTCTGGAACTCTCTTGCTTTTTCCATGATCCAGCAGATGCTGGCAATTTGATCTCTGGCTCCTCTTCCTTTCTAAAACCAGCTTGAACATCAGGAAGTTCACGGTTCACATATTGCTGAAGCCTGGCTTGGAGAATTTTGAGCATTACTTTACTAGCATGTGAGATGAGCGCAACTGTGCGGTAGTTTGCGCATTCTTTAGCTAGACATTTCTGCTCTCAAAACCTATGCTATCCCCACATTCTCCCCACTAGAGGGCAGCACTAGAAGTCGAGCAGCCCTGGGTGCCAATTTTACCTCTGCTGCCTGCTAGTTGTGTGACCCTCCTCATCTGTAGAGTGAGGGTTAGATCAGCCAGTGTATTTTAAAAAGAATCTAGCCCTGTCTTTAGCACATGGTAGATGGTATATATTTCACTTGCATGTATTTTAAAAACATGCAACAGAACATATTGGGAAGACAATGAACAAAAAGTCAGGAGTTCTGGACTCTTGTACCTCATCTTGCTGT
The DNA here is from genome assembly GCA_006408695.1 of Aepyceros melampus. Classification (NCBI taxonomy): domain Eukaryota; kingdom Metazoa; phylum Chordata; class Mammalia; order Artiodactyla; family Bovidae; genus Aepyceros; species Aepyceros melampus. The sequence continues at coordinate 944 of SJXQ01001066.1, forward strand.
GTGACCTTGGGCAAGTCTTGACCTCTCAGGACCTGAGTCTGCATCTATATTAAAGCATTAGAATCACGGAGGTGGGGGAAAGGATGTTTTAAAATATCAATAAAAACTTTGAAATATACACGGCTGCTGCTTAGTTACTCAGTTGTGTCTGACTCTTTGTGACCCCATGGTCTGTAGCCTGCCAGGCTTCTCTGTCTGTGGGATTGTCCAAGCAAGAATATTGTCCTGAGTAGCCATTCCCTTCTCCAGAGGATCTTTCTGACCCAGGAGTTGAACCCAGGTCTCTTGCATTGGAGGCAAATTCTTTACCATCTGAGCCACCAGGAAAGCCCACATATATGGCGTAAACACTAAAATCAAGGTAGCAGATGCTACTAGAGAAGAAAGGAAATGAAATTGAAGAAAGACTCATATAAGAGTTTCAATTGTACTTCTAATGCTTTATTTCTTAAAGACAATTTGAAGTAAGTATGGCAAAATATTTAGCTTTGGTAATATGCATGGTAGAATATGGTGGATATTATTCAATATTTATTCATTTAAAAAAGAGAGAAGAGTTTGGTGAAAATAAGATTGAGAATGGAGTATTTGTTAAGGATGTTCCAGGCATAAGGAAGTGAGCAGCAACATAAAGGAGATAAATAGTATGGTGTTTCCTGAAATATTGTGGATACACTGAGTTCAAGAGGGGAGTAGCTGAGATAAGCAAGCAGTCTAGACAGAGTCAGGTCAAGGAGGGTCTTGACTGCCATGCTGGGTACTGTGACTTGATCTTGTTTGCAGTAGGCATGGGGGATGGTGGTCACCAAAGAGTTGTATGGTATGTGATTGCACATTTAAAAATCATTCATTTATTTGTTCTAATTCATACTTCATTGACCAATTCACTTTTAAATGTCATGCCAGTTATCATCCTGGGCACTACTAGTGTTGAAAAAGATAAGCACGGTCCTTTTTTTGATGGAGTAAGTCTTGAGAAAGCAGGCACTGAAGCTACTGATTAATCCATCATGATACATTACTCCAGTAGAGTATAGCTGCTAGAGGCGAGCACACCAGTTAGGGCTTTGTACAAGAACTGGACTGGGGGACTATTTAGAGAGCCTTCCTGGGCAGTGGTAGGCAAAAGGAAGAAGAAAGGATGGAATTAAGGATGATTAGGAGGTAATAATTGTTGGTTGGATGAGTCAAGGAGAAGAGAGATCAAATCATCACTGAGGTCTTTAGCCAGAGTGCTGGGGGAGCCAGTGGTGCCACTCTCTGTGGAGAATAATATTATCTTCTGTGTCCTTTCTGTCTCTTGCATCTATGGCTCTCAAAATTGTTTCGCATTTAGTAGTCCTTCTGTTTCTGCAGAACACATGAAATGTTAATATTTGCACCTTGAGAGTGAAATGTATAATACTGTGATAAGTCAAGCACCATTTTATATTAACTTCTAGCATAAGCAATTATAACAGACACTTTGAATTAAAATAAAAATCCCAGGAGAAAAATTTAAAATAAAAAATTTACTCATTTATTCCCCCCCCTGCCCCCGAAGACTAGAAAATGACCATGTTTATAGTGCTTGACTCCGGAGAAGGCAATGGCACCCCACTCCGGTCTCTTGCCTGGAGGGTCCCATGGGTGGAGGGGCCAGCTAGGCTGCAGTCCATGGGGTCGCTAGGAGTCGGATACGACTGAGCGACTTCACTTTTACTTCTCACTTTCATGCATTGGAGAAGGAAATGGCAACCCACTCCAGTGTTCTTGCCTGGAGAATCTCAGGGACGGGGGAGCCTGGTGGGCTACCGTCTATGGGGTCGCACAGAGTCGGACACGACTGAAGCGACTTAGCAGCAGCAGCAGCAGCATAGTGCTTGAGCATCAGAAAACCTTGGTCCACTTTGAGATGCCTAGATTCTGTGAGCATAGTTGGAAGACCCCAACTTTTTATGGTGAATCAGAGCCCTTTCTGGTGGTGTTTCCAGAAAGTTGCATAAATATTCCAATTCTCTCTTTAATAGCAGAAATGATGGGAGGGGCAAAGAATAGTACTACCAATAGGGGGTTTTGGTGCTAATGCTGGCAGAGGGACCATTAGTCTAATCCTGAAGCTTCTCGTGATGTCAGTATTGGGGGAGCTTTCAGAGTCAAGAGTTGAGTGGCAGTCAAGAGTTAGTGATGTGGAGATGGACACTCAAATGGGCCTTCAAAATGAAGTTAAGAATGACAAACAACCTAATTTTTTAAATGGCCAGAAGATTTGAACATATGTTTCTCTGAAGAAGATAATCAAATATACTCACATGAAAAGATGCTCAAGTTATTAAAGTCATTATGTGCATGTGTGCTAAGTTGCTTCAGTCACATCTGACTCTTTGTGACCTCATGGACTGTAGTCCACCAGGCTTCTCTGTCCATGGGATCTTCCAGGCAAGAATACAAGAGCGGGTTGCCATGCCCTCCCCCAGGGGGTTTTCCTGACCTGGGTATTGAACCTTAGTCTCCTGGGGCTCCTGCATTGCAGGCAGATTCGTTACCACTCAGTCCGGCTTATTAGTCATTGCTGCTGCTGCTAAGTTGTTTCAGTCGTGTCCGACTCTGTGAGACCCCATAGACGGCAGCCCACCAGGCTCCCCTGTCCTGGGATTCTCCAGGCAAGAACACTGGAGTGGGTTGCCATTTCCTTCTCCAATGGATGAAAGTGAAAAGTGAAAGTGAAGTCACTGAGTTGTGTCCAACTCTCAGCGACCTCATGGACTGTAGCCTACCAGGCTCCTCCGTCCATGGGATTTTCCAGGCAAGAGTACTGGAGTGGGGTGCTATTGCCTTCTCCTTATTAGTCATTAGGGAAATGTGAATTACAATAAGATAACACTTCCTACCTGCTAACATGACTATAATCAACCAGCTAAACAACAATAAATGTTGAAAAGGATGAGGAGAAATGGAATTCTCATACATTGTAGGTAGGATTGTGAAATGGTACAATCACTCTGGAAAACATTTGGCAATTTCTGAAAATGTCAAACCTTACAACCCAGAAATTTCACTCCTAGAAAATTGAAAATGTATGTCCATAGAAATATTGTACACAAATGTTCATTAAAAGATTATATTTTTAAAAAGTAGAATTCAAAATGTTCATCAGTTCATGAATGGATAAACATGTGATACATGCACACAAAGGAATGTTATTTGGTTATAAGAAAAGAATGAAATGTTGATACATAATGCAACATAGATAAACTTTAAAATAGCATGCTGAATTTACAAGAGGGAAGTTTATAGAGATACAAGCTTACCTCAGGAAACAAGAAAAATAAAGATCAGAGCAGAAATAAATGAAATAGGGACTAAAAAAAAAACCTCAAAAAGATCAATGAAACTAAGAGCTGGTTGTTTGAAAAGATAAACAAAACTGACAAACCTTTAGCCAAACTCATCATGAGAAAAGAAAGAGGGCCCAAGACAATAAATCAGAGATGAAAAAGGAGAAGTTATAAACAACACCCCAGAAATACAAAGGATCATAAGAGATTCCTACAAATAGTAAATGCCAATTAAAAAAAAAGAAGTCTTGAAAAAGGAGACAAATTCCTAGAAATGTACAATCTCCCCAGACTGAACTAGGATGAAATACAAAATATGAACAGACCAATGGCAGTAATGAAACTGAATCACTAATTTTAAAATTCCCAACAAACAAAAGTTCAGGACCAGATGGCTTCACAATAAATTCTACCAAACATTTAAAGAAAAGTTAACATATACCCTTCTCAAACTATTTTAAAAAACTGCAGAAAAAGAAATGCTTTTGAACCCACCCTGAGGCCAGAGTTACTCTGATACAAAAAACCAAAGATATCACAAGAAAAGAAAATTACAGGCCAATTCTGATGAACACCAGTGGACAAACCTTCAACAAAATATTCACAAATCAAATCCGACGCTACATTAAAAGGATCATATACCATGATCAAATGGGGCTTATCCAAGACATGCAAGGATGGTTCAAGATTTGAAAGTCAATCAATGTGATATACCAAATTAACAAACTGAAGATAAAAAACATTTGGTCAGCTGAAAAGATGCATAAAAACTTTTGATAAAATTCAACATCCAGCTGTGATTAAAAAAAAAACCTCCTCAGAAAGTGGGTATAGAGGGAACACACTTTAACATAATAAAGGCCATATATAATAAGCTCCACAGCTAACATCATACTCAACAGTGAAAAGCTGAAAGCATTTCCTCTAAAACCAGGAACAAAGCAAGGATGCCCACTCTCACAACTTTCATTCAACATAGTATTGGAAATTCTAACCACAGCAATCCTACAGGAAAAAGAAATAAATGGAAGCATTCTGGTCACTGTTAAGATCAGACTTGGGGTAAGACAGCTTGAGGGTGTGGAGGGGAGGAAGAGTTTGAATCATTGAAACCAGTCAGAAGGCCATCATAGCAACCCAGGTAACACATGGTGGAGGCAGGGGTGCACCATTGTGGAGAGGGTGGCGGTGGTTAGAAGCTCTTGGATCTTGGATATTTTTTATTGCTTATTTCATTTTTTTCTTGTGCATATATTGACTTATTATCACTTTTATAAAATTAGATAATATATGCATCTTGCTTTTTTATCACTTATCAATGAATTCTGGAAACTCCACCAAATCTCCTAGTAAAAATTGATTATTTTAGTGGCAGTGTGATACCCCTTGATGAAAATACTGAAACGTATTCAACTATTAATGGCTGAATGTAAATTAACTACGAATGGTAAATGTCATCTATATCTATAGGTAGTCACTTCATTTCCAGTATTTTTGCCTCTGAAAAATCCTAGATTATAATTATTACAACTGTTTTTACTTATATGGGATAGATTTCAAAAGAATTGTACCACTAGGCTCAATGGTACATGCAATTACAATATTATATGATGAGAAATTTCAGACATCCACAAAATAGAGATAATAATATAACATAATGAACCTCCATGTACCCACCATGCCGCCTCAGCAATTATCAGAACATGAACAATCTTGTTTCATTTAAATACCCTCCCCCTTCTCCTTCTTTCCACCCCCAATACACACTGGATTATTTTGAAGCCGTCTGGATATATTTTTAAGGTAGAGACAAGATTTCCTAACATACAGGATGAGGCATGTAAGAGAAAAAGAGGAGTCAAAGACTGTTCCAAGAGTGTTGGACTGGGCAGCCGAAAGGCTAGTGTGGGCATCAGATGGAGAGGACTAGGGGTGAGGGAGGTTTGAGGAGGAAACATTTGGTTTTGGACAGGTTGAATCTGTGACTAATTAGACAGTTAAGTGCAGATGTCTAGGGGTCAGTAAAATAAATGGACCTGGAGTTTGAGAGAAAGTAAGTGCCTGGAGGCATAAATTTGGGGATCCCTGACATCCCATCCACAGGCTTGAATGATATCATCAGGAAATGAGCGTAGGTAGAATAAAGCAGACCAAGCTTCATGGCCTCTCTGGACAGTAGAATGTGTATGTGCTCAGTCGTGTCGACTCATTGTGACCCTACGGAGTGTAGCCTATTAGGCTCCTTTGTCCGTGGAATTTTTCAGGTAAGAGTACAGGAGTTGTTGTTATGTCCTTTTCCAGGGATCTTCCCAAACCAGGGAATGAACCTGAATCTCTTACATCTCCCGCATTGGTAGGCAGATTCTTTTACCTCTGTCATGGAATTTTCCAGACAAGGATACTGGAATGGGTTGCCATTCCCTCCTCCAGGGGATCTTCCTGACCCAGGGATTGAACCCGGTCTCCTGCATTGCAGGCAGATTCTGTACCATCTGAGCCACCAAGGAAGCGTCAGATTGTCCTAAGTTATCCAGATGAATCCAATCTAATCACACTGTATGGTCAGGCCACTCAAGATGGCTGTTCTCTTGCTTTCCATACATCCCCTGCTGCTTCACTTACACCCTTCTCACATAACTGACCTTACTACATACTTGCCCCGGCCCAGTTAGTGATTGTTTGAACTTTTAGATCAGAATATCTCCACCATGATAGCTTATCAAAGGGATGGTAAGTGGCATCCCCCTCTGCTGGTTTCCTGAGTAACCGATGAGCCAACTTGATGTCAGTCCACCCTATAACTGGCAGAGGAAATGCAACCTACTCCAGTATCTTGCCTGAGAAATCCCAATGGACAGAGGAGCCTGGCAGGCTGCAGTCCATGGGATCACAAAGAGTCAGACGACTGAGCGTCTGAGCAGCAGCTCCTTCGTGAAGGAGTGGAGGAAGCAGCTGAGAGCTCTGAGAAGCAGCCAGGTGGATCAGAGGAAACCAACGAACATGGTGTCCCAGAAACCAAGGAGGGAGCGGGAGCCTGGGCCATGTGATGCTGATCAGTCTAATAGAAGAAAACAGAGATGCTGCCACTGGACTTAGGAATGTGGTAGGTAATTCTCTGAAGCGTTTTCTGCAAAGGGGAACAAAGACAGGGAATGAAATTTAAGAGATGTTTGTTGTCACTTTTTTTTCTCAATGGAGCAGTGGGACTTCCCTGATGGTTAAGAATGCACTTCCCAATGCAGGGAACACAGGTTTGATTCCCGGTGGGGCACCTAAGCCCCTGTGACTAGAGCAGTCACATGAGGTCACCAGGCCACAACTACGGAGCCCGTGCACTCTGGAACCCAAGTAAGGCAGCTACTGAGCCTGAATGCTCTAGCGCCCCTGCCTCACAAGAGAGCCCGAGCACCCCAAGAGCCAGCACAGCCAGGAAATAAAAATAAATAAAATGGGAGAAGAGCAGTATGTTTGTAAGCTGGTAGGAGTGAGAAAGAAATGAAGAGAGAGAGGGGAGACTAGATGGAGGGCTATTTCTGAGAAGAGAACAAGCTGAATCAGCTTTTCTGGAAAGAGAACTTCAATAGGCGGAAAAGCAGAGCCTTGGGTGTTATGGAGGAAGCCGTGTGACAATTTTGCCAGGAGTCTACGATCTTCTCTTCTGTTTGTATCATCTCCTCAGTGAGGTAGAAGGTGGGGCTGGGACTGAGGAGGTCTGAAGAGAGAGAAGATGTAGAATAATTCCCTAGCAGAACAGCAAATGGCATGAGGATGGCAAATGGTATTGTTAAATTAGGAAAACTCGGCAGTGGCCACAGAACTGGAAAAGATCAGTTTTCATTCCAATTCCAAAGAAAGGCAATGCCAAAGAATGCTCAAACTACCGCATAGTTGCATTCATCTCACACGCTAACAAAGTAAAGCTTAAAATTCTCCAAACCAGGCTTCAGCAATACGTGAACCGTGAACTTCCTGATGTTCAAGCTGGTTTTAGAAAAGGCAGAGGAACCAGAAATCAAATTACCAACATCTGCTGGATCATGGAAAAAGCAAGAGAGTTCCAGAAAAACATCTATTTCTGCTTTATTGACTATGCCAAAGACTTTGACTGTGTGGATCACAATAAACTGTGGAAAATTCTGAAAGAAATGGGAATACCAGACCACCTGACTTGCCTCTTGAGAAACCTGTACTCAAGTCAGGAAGCAACAGGTAGAACTGGACATGGAACAGACTGGTTCCAAATAGGAAAAGGAGTATGTCAAGGCTGTATATTGTCATCCTGCTTATTTAACTTATATGCAGAGTACATCATGAGAAATGCTGGGCTGGAGGAATCACAAGCTGAAATCAAGATTGCTGGGAGAAATATCAATAACCTCAGATATGCAAGTGACACCACCCTTATGGCAGAAAATGAAGAAAACTAAAAAGTCTCTTGATGAAAGTGAAAGAGGAGAGTGAAAAAGTTAGCTTAAAGCTCAACATTCAGAAAACGAAGATCATGGCATCTGGCCCCATCACTTCATGGGAAATAGATGGGGAAACAGTGGAAACAGTGTCAGACTTTGTTTTTGGGGGCTCCAAAATCACTGCAGATGGTGACTGCAGCCATGAAATTAAAGACGCTTGCTCCTTGGAGGAAAGTTATGACCAACCTAGACAGCATATTAAAAAGCAGAGACATTACTTTGCCAACAAAGGTGCATATAGTCAAGGCTATGGTTTTTCCTGTGGTCATGTATGGATGTGAGAGTTGGATTGTGAAGAAAGCTGAGCGCCGAAGAATTGATGCTTTTGAACTCTGGTGTTGGATAAGATTCTTGAGAGCCCCTTGGACTGCAAGGAGATCCAACCAGTCCATCCTAGAGGAGAATAGTCCTGGGTGTTCATTGGAATGACTGATGTTGAAGCTGAAACTCCAATATTTTGCCCACCTGACGCAAAGAGCTGACTCATTTGAAAAGACCCTGATGCTGGGAAAGATTGAGGGCAGGAGGAGAAGGGGACAACAAAGGATGAGATGGTTGGATGGCATCACTGACTCGATGGACATGGGTTTGGGTGGACTCCGGGAGTTGGTGATGGACAGCGAGGCTTGGCGTGCTGTGGTTCATGGGGTTGCCAAGAGTCGAACACGATTGAGCAACTGAACTGAACTGAAATTATGTCTGCCGCTTTTGTAACCCCACGGACGGTAGCCTGCTAGGCTCCTCTGTCCACGTGACTTCCTAGGCAAGAATACTGGAGTGGGTTGCCATTTCCTTCTTCAGGGGATCTTTCCGACCCAGGGATTGAACCCATATTTCCTGCCTTGGCAGGTGGATTCTTTGCCACTGAGACATCTGGGAATCCATGGATGAGAGAAGCACAGTATAACTGCCAGGCAGCATTCAAGACCCACTTAAGGTTCACTTACTTCCAAAGGGAAATAAATAAAATGGAAGTATCACTAAAAATAGATCTGCAAAGGGAGTTTGTTTCCCTGATGCTAGATCTCTAATTCCCCGTTCACATTCCTCTGACAGAGGCTGTGAGCATTCGGTCTTGAATTCTCTCTTAGCAACTTTTTGGCCTCTCCTCATGGGGCCTCTGGGCTCCGCATTGTTAGCCGCCTCCCTGGAGCTAGTCTGCTGAATATCCTGTTCAAGGCCAGATGAAACAATTTTTCTGTTTCCAGCTGTACCACACCCTTTGGCGACCTCCCACTGAGTTCTGATTTCTGGTCTAGACAAGACCCTTCTTCTTCTTCTTTTTTTTTTGCTTATTTGCATAGTAGAGATTATTGACATCAGCCAGATCCCAGTGAGTGCACAAACCCGTCTCAGCCCAGGTTCTCAGCCTCAGCACCAGTCCAGGCTCCTCTCCCAGGTGGCATCTTCCTTTTCTTTGGAAAATATCACGTGAAGTCTCACACCTGAGTAACAAGGATATACCCCTTGTAGAAATGATACAGTGATCACCATGGGTAGTTCTTTCCTAGATCTTGTGGGGCAGGGGATGGGGAGTGGGAAGTAAGCATAACCAAGGAGGGGAAGGGGGAAGAAGTGCTTATTAAAAAGGTAAAGTCAGGGACTTCCCTGGTGGTCCATTGGTTAAGTCTGTGCTTCCAATGCAGGGAGTGTAGGTTTGGTCCCTAGTCGAGGAATCAATATCCCACACTCTGTGGCAGTGCCCAAAAAAAAATAAAATAGAGGTTAGGTCAAAGGCAATCTGTTCTAATCCAATTTGGTCACATTTTGGCTATGTAGGACTGAAGTGTGTGTGTGCCTGCTCAGGCATGTTCAACTTTTTGCCACGCCATGGACTACAGCCCACCAGGCTCCTCTGTCCACAGAATTTTCCAGGCTAGAATACTGGAGTGGGTTGCCATTTCCTTCTCTAGAGGATCTTCCAGTTGAGCTGTTTCAAATCCTGAAAGATGATGCTGTGAAAGTGCTGCACTCAATTTGCCAGCAAATTTGGAAAACTCAGCAGTGGCCACAGGACTGGAAAAGGTCAGTTTTCATCCCAGTTCCAAAGAAAGGCAATGCCAAAGAATGCTCAAACTACAGCACAGTTGCACTCATCTCACATGCTAGTAAAGTAATGCTCAAAATTCTCCAAGCCAGACTTCAGCAATACGTGAACCGTGAACTCCCTGATGTTCAAGCTGGTTTTAGAAAAGGCAGAAGAACCAGAGATCAAATTGCCAACATCCGCTGGATCATGGAAAAAGCAAAAGAGTTCCAGAAAAACATCTATTTCTGCTTTATTGACTATGCCAAAGCCTTTGACTGTGTGGATCACAGTAAACTGTGGAAAATTCTGAAAGAGATGGGAATACCAGACCACCTGACCTGCCTCTTGAGAAATCTGTATGCAGGTCAGGAAGCAACAGTTAGAACTGGACATGGAACAACAGACTGGTTCCAAATAGGAAAAGGAGTACGTCAAGGCTGTATATTGTCACCCTGCTTATTTAACTTCTATGCAGAGTACATCATGAGAAACGCTGGACTGGAAGAAACACAAGCTGGAATCAAGATTGCTGGGAGAAATATCAATAACCTCAGATATGCAGATGACACCACCNAGTCAAGGCTATGGTTTTTCCTGTGGTCATGTATGGATGTGAGAGTTGGACTGTGAAGAAGGCTGAGCGCAGAAGAATTGATGCTTTTGACCTGTGGTGTTGGAGAAGACTCTCGCGAGTCCCTTGGACTGCAAGGAGATCCAGCCAGTCCATTCTGAGTGAGATCAGCCCTGGGATTTCTTTGGAAGGAATGATGCTAAAACTGAAACTCCAGTACTTTGGCCACCTCATGCGAAGAGTTGACTCATTGGCAAAGACCCTGATGCTGGGAGGGATTGGGGGCAGGAGAAGAAGGGGACGACCAAGGATGAAATGGCTGGATGGCATCACGGACTCGATGGACGTGAGTCTGAGTGAACTCTGGGAGTTGGTGATGGACAGGGAGGCCTGGCGTGCTGCAATTCATAGGGTCGCAAAGAGTCGGACACGACTGTGCGACTAAACTGAACTGAACTGAACTGAGAGGATCTTCCCAACCCAGGGATAGAATCTGAATCTCTTGCTTTTCCTACATTGACAGGTAGATTATCACCACCTTGGAAGCCTTAGAACTGGGGAGGTAAGGTTACTAAGAAGGGAAAGACCTAGAAAGGTCACTGTAAAATTGGGGAAGATATTTTTAGATGCATAGGTGAAATCTTCATTTTCTGTGGAAGCTTCCAGAATTGCCTGCTTTGGGCTCTGCTCCATGTAGAGTCAACTATTTGCTATTTCATCTGGAGGAAAGATCCTTTGCTACCTTCATAATCCCATTCACTCATTCCCTCTCCCAAAGAGCCCTCTAGCCCTAATCGCCAACTTCAAACCTTTTTTTTCAGACTTCAAATTCCACTTCAAATTTTACCTCCTTTATCATCTTTGGTTTTTTCAGCCAGAAGTTTTCTTAAGCTTCTTCATAAGTTCTTAAAGCAATGTACTTTTTATTTTATTTATTATCACCCTGATGAAAGTGAAATGAAAGTGTTAGTGGCTCAGTCATGTCTGACTCTCTGTGACTCCTTGGACTGTAGCCTGGCAGGCTCCTCTGTCCATGGGGATTCTCCAGGCAAAAATACTGGAGTGGGTTGCCATTCCCTTCTCTAGGGAATCTTCCTGACCTAGGGATTGAACCTGGGTCTCCTGCACTGCAGTCAGAATCTTTACTGTCTGAGCCATCAGGCACAAAGTAAATGCTATCAATCTATTAAGGAGCCTTTTTTAGACTCCCCTCCCCACCCCGAGTAACCTTGCTCTTGCAAAGGAACCATAAGACTGCAGAGTCAGGGTGTTCAGAAGAAGGCTAAGACTCCAGGATTTTAAAACCATGGTACTAAGGATGCAATATAAGTCACATGGCTGAAGAATTGGCATACTGGATTCTGTCCATAGGTTCCAGTTTCTTTGACTCCTTCTTTGACCTGAAGACCATTCACTAACAGACACCAGGGACCTGGTTCACATGTTAGATGGAAGGCACAGGAGAACTAGGAGGAACTCACAAAATACAGAAGGGTTAAATTTAAGAAAATCATTACAAAATCTTAAATTTCAAATCATATAAGCAAGAGATGGATCACAGGACTTCGTTGGTGATTCAGTGGTTGAGACTCCATCTGCCATCACAGGGGCACAGGTTCAGTCTCTGGTCCAGGAAGATTCCACACGGCACAGGGCAAATAAGCCCATGCACCACAGCTACAGTTGTGTCTACAACTACAGAGTCTGCAGTCTAGAGCCCAAGAGCTACCATTACTGAGCCCACATGCCACAACTATTGAAGCCCTTGTGTCCCAGAGCACATGCTCTGCAACAAGAGCAGTCACTGCGATGGGAAGCTTGCACACTTCAAACAAAGTGCAAACACTCACTGAAACTAGAGAAAGACTGTGCACAGCAATGAAGACCCAGTGCAGCCAAAAATAAATAAATAAAGGAATCTTTTAAAAAAGAGATGGATTACAAAGTATTATTCACACCACAGAAGTACCTTAAAGCAGGGGTCCCCAGTTCCCAGGCCACGGTCAGGTACAGGTCCTGTTAGGAACTGGGTCACATAGCAGGAGGTAAGCGGTGGGCCAACTTCATCTGTATCTACAGCTACTCCGCATCACTCACATTACTGCCTGAGCTCTGCCTCCTGTCAGATCAGGGTAGCATAATAAATGTAATGCACTTGAATCATCTTGAAACCATCCCCCACACCCACCTATGGTCCATGGAAAAAGTGTCTTCTATGAAACCTGTCCTTGGTGCCAAAAAGGTTGGGGGCCACTGCCATAGAGAATGCCTTCGGATAATAGTATCAGTTCAGTTCCGTCACTCAGTCGCGTCTGACTCTTTGCGACTCCATGAATCGCAGCACACCAGGCCTCCCTGTCCATCACCATCTCCCGGAGTTCACTCAGACTCACGTCCATCGAGTCCATGGTGCCATCCAGCCATCTCATCCTCTGTCGTCCCCTTCTCCTCCTGCCCCCAATCCCTCCCAGCATCAGGGTCTTTGCCAATGAGTCAACTCTTCGCATGAGGTGGCCAGAGTACTGGAGTTTCAGCTTTAGCATCATTCCTTCCAAAGAAATTCCAGGGCTGATCTCACTCAGAATGGACTGGCTGGATCTCCTTGCAGTCCAAGGGACTCTCAAGAGTCTTCTCCAACACCACAGGTCAAAAGCATCAATTCTTCAGTGCTCAGCCTTCTTCACAGTCCAACTCTCACATCCATACATGACCACAGGAAAAACCATAGCCTTGACTAGACGGACCTTAGTCGGCAAAGTAATGTCTCTGCTTTAGAATATGCTATCTAGGTTGATGGAGAAGGCAATGGCAACCCACTCCAGTACTCTTGCCTGGAAAATCCTATGGACAGAGGAGCCTAGTAGGCTGCAGTCCATGGGGTCGCTAGGAGTTGGACACGACTGAGTGACTTCCCTTTCACTTTTCACTTTCATGCACTGGAGAAGGAAATGGCAACCCACTCCAGTGTTCTTGCCTGGAGAATCCCAGGAACGGGGGAGCCTGGTGGGCTGCCATCTCTGGGGTCACACAGAGTCGGACACGACTGAAGCGACTAAGCAGCAGCAGCAGCATCTAGGTTGGTCATAACTTTTCTTCCAAGGAGTAAGCGTCTTTTAATTTCATGGCTGAAATCACCATCTGCAGTGATTTTGGAGCCCAGAAAAATAAAGTCTGACACTGTTTCCACTGTTTCCCCATCTATTCCCATGAAGTGATGGGACCAGATGCCATGATCCTCATTTTCTGAATGTTGAGCTTTAANCTTTTCCAGTCCTGTGGCCACTGCTGAGTTTTCCAAATTTGCTGGCAAATTGAGTGCAGCACTTTCACAGCATCATCTTTCAGGATTTGAAACAGCTCAACTGGAATTTCATCACCTCCACTAGCTTTGTTCGCAGTGATGCTTTCGAAGGCCCACTTGACTTCACATTTCAGGATGTCTGGCTCTAGATAAGTGATCACATCATCATGATTATCTGGATTGTGAAGATCTTTTTCATACAGTTCTGTGTATTCTTGCCACCTCTTTTTAATATCTTCTGCTTCTGTTAGGTCCATACTATTTCTGTCCTTTATCGAGCCCATTTTTGCATGAAATGTTCCCTTGGTATCTCTAATTTTCTTGAAGAGATCTCTAGTCTTTCCCATTCTGTTCTTGTCCTCTATTTCTTTGCATTGATTGCTGAAGAAGGCTTTCTTATCTCTTCTTGCTATTCTTTGGAACTCTGCATTCAGATGCTTATATCTTTCCTTTTCTCCTTTGCTTTTTGCTTCTCTTCTTTTCATAGCTATTTGTAAGGCCTTCCCAGATAGCCATTTTGATTTTTTGCATTTCTTTTCCATGGGGATGGTCTTGATCCCTGTCTCCTGTACAATGTCACGAACCTCATTCCATAGTTCATCAGGCACTCTATCTATCAGATCTAAGCCCTTAAATCTATTTCTCACTTCCACTGTATAATCATAAGGGATTTGATTTAGGTCATACCTGAATGGTATAGTGGTTTTCCCTAGTTTCTTCAATTTAAGTCTGAATTTGGCAATAAGGGTTTCATGATCTGAGCCACAGTCAGCTCCCAGTCTTTGTTTTGGAGATCGAATAGAGTTTCTCCAGCTTCAGCTGCAAAGAATATAATCATTTGATTTCAGTATTGACCATCTGGTGATATCTATGAGTAGAGTCATCTCTTGTGTTGTTGGAAGAGGATGTTTGCTATGATCAGAGCATTCTTTTCGTAAACTCTGTTAGCCTTTGCCCTGCTTCATTTTGTACTCCAAAGCCAAACTTGCCTATTACTCCAGGTATCTCTTGACTTCCTAATTTTGCATTCTAGTCCACTATCATGAAAAGCACATCTTTTTTTTAATGTTAGTTCTAGAAGGTCTTGTAGGTCATCATAGAACCATTCACCTTCAGTTTCTTTGGCATTGTGGTTGGGGCATAGACTTGGATTACTGTGATATTGAATGGTTTACCTTGGAAACGAACAGAGATCATCCTGTCAGTTTTGCAAGTACTACCTTTCAGACTCCTTTGTTGACTATGGCTACACCATTTCTTCTAATTCTTTTTCTCCTATTCTTGCCCATAGTTCAGTTCAGTTCCTCAGTCACGTCCGACTATTTGTGACCCCATGGACTACAGCACAGCAGGCCTCCCTGTCCATCACCAAATCCCAGAGTTTACTCAGACTCATATCCATTGAGTTAGTGATGCCATCCAACCACCTCATCCTCTGTCATCCCCTTCTCTTCCTGCCTTCAATCTTTCCCAGCATCAGGGTCTTTTCAAATGAGTCAGCTCTTTGCATCAGGTGGCCAAAGTATTGGAGTTTTAGCTTCAACATCAGTCCTTCTAATGAACACCCAGGACTGATCTCCTTTAGGATGGACTGGTTGGATCTCCTTGCAGTCCAAGGGACTCTCAAGAGTCTTATCCAACACCACAGTTCAAAAGTATCAATTCTTCGGTGCTCACTTTCTTTATAGTCCAACTCTCACATCCATACATGACTACTGGAAAAACTATAGCTTTGACTAGACAGACTTTTGTTGGCAAAGTAATGTCTCTGCTTTTTAATATGCTGTCTACGTTAGTCATAACTTTTCTTCCAAGGAGCAAGCGTCTTTTAACTTCATGGCTGCAGTCACCATCTGCAGTGATTTTGGAGCCCCCCAAAATAAAGTCTGTCACTGTTTCCACTGTTTCCCCATCTATTTCCCATGAAGTGATGGGACTGGATGCCATGATCTTAGTTTTCTGAATGTTGAGCTTTAAACCAAATTTTTCACTCTCCTTTTTGACTTTCATCAAGATGCTCTTTAGTTCTTCTTCACTTTCTGCCATAAGGGTGGTGCCATCTGCAGATCTGAGGTTAATATTTCTCCAGGAAATCTTTTTTTTAAAATATAAATTTATTTTAATTGGAGGTTAATCCAGGCAATCTTGATTCCCGCTTATGCTTCATCCAGCCCTGAGTTTCTCATGATGTACCCTGCATATAAGTTAAATAAGCAGCATGACAGTATACAGCCTTGACGTACTGCTTTTCCGATTCGGAACCAGTCTGTATTTCCATGTCCAGTTCTAACTGTTGCTTCCTGACCTGCATACAGATTTCTCAAGAGACAGATTTCTTGCCCACAGTAGTAGATATAATGGTCATCTGAATCACACTTGCCCATTCTGGTCCATTTTAGTTCACTGATTCTTAAAATGTTGATTTTCACTCTTGCCATCTCCTGTTTGACCACTTTCAATTTATCTTGATTCATGGACCTAACATTCCAGGTATCTACGCAATATTGCTCTTTATATCATCAGACTGTACTTCCATCACCACTTACATCCACACCTGGGCTTTGTTTCCACTTTGGCTCAGCCTCCTCATTCTTTCTGGAATTATTTCTCCACTCTTCTCTAGTAGCATACTGGGTACCTACTGACCTGGGGAGTTCCTCTTTCAATGTCATAGTTTTTGCCTCTCCATACTTTTCATGAGGAGCTTCCCTCATAGCTCAGTCAGTAATGAATCTGCCTGCAATGCGGGAGACCCAGGTTCGATTCCTGGGTGGCAAAGATCCCCTGGAGAAGGAAATGGTAACCCACTCCAGTATTCTAGCCTGGAGAATCCCATAGACAGAGGAGCCTTGGCAGGCTACAGTCCATGGGATTGCAAGAGGCAAACACGACTTAGCGACTAAACGACCACCACCACCACCACTGTTCATGGTGTTCTTAAGGCAAGAATACTGAAGTGATTTGACATTCCCTTCTACAGTGGACCACGTTTTGTCAGAACTATCCACCATGACCCGTCCATCTTGGGTGGCCCTACATGGCGTGGCTCACAGTTTCACTGAGTTAGACAAGGCTGTGATCCATATGACCAGTACTGTGTCTTCATTGTGACATGCAGGATATATTAGTTGACGCATGTGGGATCTGGTTCTCTGACAAGGGATCAAATCTGGGCCCCTTGCATTGGGAGTTAAGAGTCTTAGCCACTGGACGACCAGTGAATTTCCTTCAATCTTTTTAAAAATGTATATTTGTTCCCTCCCAAGATTCAGATCAAACAGCTTGTATTGTCTTTTTATTCCATTGATTTATACTTAGAAACAGAGGCTAACTATTTCCCAGTACCATTAAGTTATCTATCCAAACCACACTTTCTCATGTGAAGTATTCCAGACTATGGGTGGACCATTAATTATTATTTAAGCTCTCATTACTGTTACTAGTTTTGTCTTTTGCCGTTATAAACAGTGGGCAGGGAATATCTTTGCAGAAATCTGTGTTCACACTCATGGTTATTAGGACAAATTCCTAAAAATGAAATTGCTGATTCATGTAAACACCTATGGATTGAAAGGCATCCAAGCATCTCAAGACATGGACGGGAGAAAGGGATGTTTCCAGTTGCATTATAAACATTTTGTATGACCTTGAGTGAGGTGAAGAGTGGTACTGACTGGGATTTCCCTGCTGGTGCAGTGGCTAAGACTCCTTACTACCAACCAGGGGGCCTGGCTTCAATCCCTTGTCAGGGAACTAAGATCTCATATGCTTTGCAGCACAGCCAAACAGATAAATAAATAAATTTCATCATGTTCCTTTATCATATATCTTAAAACACATCATTTTTCTTAAAGTATAGTTAATTTACAATTGTATGTTAGTTTCAGGTGTATAGCATAGTGGTTCAGTATTTCTGCAGATTATATTCTCTTATAGGCTATTATAGGGTAATGGGCACAATTTCTTGTGCTATACAGTAGGCCCTTATTGCTGATATATTTCATACATAGCAGTTAATCCTATATCCTTAATTTATCCCTCCCCTCTTCCCTCTCCTCTTTGGTAATTACTGGGTTATTTTCTATGTCCTGTGTCTATGAGTCTGTTTCTGTTTAGCATATACATTCATTTGTATTATTTTTTAGATCCCACATATAAGTGATATTATATAGTATTTGTCTTCCTCTGTCTGACTTATCTGACTAAGCACAATATTCTCTAGGTCCATCCATGTTGCTGCAGATGGCATTATTTCATTCTTTTTTATGGTCAAGTAATATAATATTTATACTATATATATGCCACTTCTTCTTAATCCATTTATCTTTTGATGGGCACTTAGGTTGCTTCCATGTCTTGGCTATTGCAAATAGTGCTATGAGCTTTGAGGTTCGTGTGTCTTTTGCAATTAGTATTTTCATTTTTTCTGGGTACATACCCATGAGTAGAATTGCTGGATCATGTTGTAGCTCTACTTTTAGCTATTTATGGAACCTCCATAATCTTCTCTAAATTGGCTGCACCAATTTACAATCCCACCAAGTGTTCCCTTTCTTCCCATCTTCTGCAGCATCAGCTATTTGTAGACTTTTTTTATGACAGCCATTCTGACAGGTATGAGGTGACATCTCATTATGGTTTTGATAACCTCAGATATGCATACTGAACTGAACTGAATAACTAACGACGTTGAGCATCTTTTCACATCTGTATGTCTACTTTGGAAAAAAATGTCTATTCAAGTCTTCTGCATATTTTTTAAGCATACCATTCTTAATGTCTGCAATGTAAATCATTTGTTCTTTACTAAGTTTCAAACAAATAAAAACTATAGTAATTTCTGAAGAAAATTTTGTTTTTATCTTGAAAGGGGCACTTCTTTGGTTTTTTTTTTTTTTAGTTAGTTTTGTATTTTATCAATGTGGGCAGTAACTCTACTTTCAGGTGGAGAATAATACACTGGATTATTTTCAATATCAGCTTATTCTCTGCTTTGTAAGCAGTGATATCCTTCCTCCCTGATTCTGATCATCACCTCCAGCCCCTGTGAAGGACCGTCGTTCTACAGGACCTTGTGTCCCTACAGACAGGAAAAACTCAAGGACTGAAGCCAGAGAGGTTCTATCCAGGGTTCCAACAGAAACGTAGTTCTCTTCTCCAGAGTCTAAAGGGGAGGCTGCCAGCAGCCCTGTGATTGCAACAGGAGGATGAAATGTCTGTCAGTCAGAAGGACATAACTTCCGGTGAGGGTTTTGAGAAAGGAAGGATCTTCAGACTAAAGGGGATAGATGGCAAGGAGTGCCTTGAAGGGTTTGCTTAGTGCTCTATACCTGAGCCAAGTTACCTGAACAAGGAGAGACTATTCTTTTCTTTAATTAAAAAAAATAGGTTTGGCAACACCGCAGGACATGAGAGGATCTTAGTCCTCCTGCCAGTGATCGAACCCATGCCTCCTGCAGTGGGAGTATGGAGCCCTAACCACTGGACTGCCAGGGAAGTCCCTGTGGAGAGACCACTCTTATGAGAACCCTCAGTGATCTCAGTCGACCTGCCGAGGATGCACAAGGCTTCCGGTGCCCTCTGGAACCCACCCCAGCTCCTTTGCTACTCTCCCTTTTCCCAGCACTCCTGCTCTACTTCTATGGACAGCCTACCCTAACAGTCCCACCTTCTTACATCAAGCTAAGGACCATTTACGTTTTGCTGGGGTCCAAATTCCCAAGATGGTGATGCTCCAACTCCGGGTTCTAGCTCCACCTCGACTAGTGCTTAAGTGGGCCATCTTGGATCCCTTATTCCATTGGCTTCATTGACTTCACTTGTAAAATTAAGAATTGGATGATCTAACCTGTAAAGTTTCTTTTAACTTTCAAGATGTTTCTACAAATCACTGCAGTGAAATGTGCTGTGCTTAGTTGCTCAGTTGTGTCTGACTCTTTGCAACCCCATGGATTATACAGCCCATGGAATTCTCCAGGCCAGAATACTGGAATGGGTAGCCTTTTCCCTTCTCCAGGGGATTTTCCCAAGCCAGGGACTGAACCCAGGTCTCCGGCACTGCAGGCAAATTCTTTACCAGATGAGCCACAAGGGAAGCCCAAGGAGTGGGTTGCCAACCTAGGGGGTCTTCTCAACCCAGGTCTCCTGCATTGCAGGCAGATTCTTTATGGTCTGAGCCACAAGGGAAGCAGCAAAATAGGGACCACCAAAAACAAACAAGCATCTAAAGGAAAATTATAGGCTCTTAGGAAACCTCAATATAGCCTCATAAAGTTTCATTTGAGTTATGGTGAAATGACAGTGGGACCAACCCTTTCTCCAATTCCTTTTCTTGACAGAGGAAAAGCTCCTGTGATACAAGAAACTGTCATCTATATGTCACAAAGTGGAGCTCACAGACCAACTGGTGAGTTTCAGTTTACTTTCAGATATAAGGAGTCTGAGGAGCAATTTAAGTCTCAGGTAGCAATTTGTTCAAGATATTTTGATGATTAATAAGCATACCAGGACAAACTTTTGGAAATGAGAATGGGCTTGAGATTTGGGGGACATTTAGCTATTAAATAGGCTCTAAACAGGCTTTTACTCTGAGAAAGAGGAGGAGGAGATGAAATAGAGGAAGAAGAGAAATAGGAAGAAGGCAAAGAAGGAGAAGAAGGGAAATTTTATTGTCTTATTCAAGGTAAATGAAGCTCATCGAGCCTCCCCTCCCTGGAAATACTGGATTCTTCCTGGCCTCTTGAGCTTACCTGCCCACCAAGACTAAGTCACTTTTTAGAGAAGCAGACAGTAAAGGGATTCAAGTGCAGACTCCAGAGTCAGCCAGCTTGAGTCTGAGTCTCCTCACACTACTTACCTGCAGGGCTATAGGCAAATATTTAACCATTTCTAAGCCTTAGTTTCCTCATCTGTATAATGGGTTCCTATATTATAGGCCCTAGATTTAAATGACAGAAAGTGAGTCATGCCCCTAGCAGAGTATCTAATGCTCAACAGACACCAGCCATTGTTATACTGAATCTCCCTGGATTAGTCAAATTTTATGGCAAAAGACCCCGCCTCTCCCCCTAGACCTCAGTCTGCCACCCACCCCTCTGCCCACAGCACCCCCTCCCCCTTTTTTAAAAAATAGGATTGACGATTCTGATCCCCTAGCAGGAAATGTGTGGAGCAGTAGACAGAATGGAAGAGCAGCTTATGGAAGCTAAAGAAACTCGTGGCAATCAGCGGCCCTGGTGCTTTCCACCTGGAAATCCTCCCTTTTCATCCTTGGTTGGTGGGGAGGGCCAAAGTGAACACACCACGTCTAGTGGAGGCCTCCCTTGGGGGTAAGAGGAGAATGGAGAACGTTCCAAGCCCAGCTCCACCACTGATGAGCTCGGTACACGGTGGAGCTCAAGATGCATTGCCTTCTTCCTCTCTGAGCGATGCCCCAGAAACCACATGAGAAGACGCAAAGTCCCCAGGAATAACATTCATCCTTCTGCCTGCTTCTCCGCCCTGGCCTCTGGAGAAAAGTTCTCGCCTGCCTGCTTCGCTCCTCAAGAGTTCATCAGGCGCTTCCCCGGACCCAGATGGCCCAGCCACTCCTGAACCACCTCGGGAGGGAGTCTCACCAAAGCCTGCTTGGGGCACTTCCAGGTGCAAAGTCGGTAATGGGGCCAGCCTGGGGGCAGGCGGCGGCTGCGGGTCGGCAAGCAGGGCCTAGAGACGCCTGATCCACAGAACTTGGGGGTGGGGAGGCGACATCAAAGGCGGAGCGCTGGGGTCGTGGCGCAGGGCGGGGCGGAGGGGCCAAAGCCTCTCCGACCTGCACGTTTCTGTTTCTTTCAGGGTAAGAGAACACGCCTTTTGAGGATGACGATCGCCTTCCTCTTCGTGGAGAGCCGCGGTCCTTACACACTCGGAGCTGGGAGGAGGCTGCCGGGCGTCCGGGGAGGGGGCGGTAGCAGGGTCTGCCTTCTGCACGTTGAGCTTGGCACCCACTCCCAGTGGCTCAAAATTCTCCAAACAGCAGAAAGGGCTTGAAAAGAGATAAATAATAACAACTGAGTGGCAGCCGTGATTTCAGGAGGCAGATCTTCGCGGAGGTGCCGGCACCGATTCTTCTCTGTGGTGGCCGAGGCGTAGAGGCTTCCGGGAGGTGGCGCGGCTGCGGGGAGGGTGGGGGTTCTCAGCCCCCAGACCAGGGCCCCGGGGCTGGACAGACGATTGGACATTCGCCTTTGGCAAGCTCGGAGGCCCTCGAGGCCTCAGCAGGCGTGCTGCGGCTGGTCCCCTGGGCAGACCCCTTGACCTCTTCGCGGGTGCCTCGCTTCTCCTGAGAGTGGGCTGGAGAGTGGAGGGGATGAGCACTGGAAGAGGCAACCTGGGGGGTGCTGAGGCAATTTGTGGGGGAGAAGGCTCGAGATACTTCTGCAGACGACCTCCAGGAAAATAAGCCATTGTGAAAAGCATCACCTGGGAACTTGTTAAATAGGTAAATCATCTGAATCAGACTAACCCTGGCAATCAATTGACTCAGCAATGGGCAGGCCCTCCTCCAAGTGATTCTGATGCTGGCTCAAGTTCAAGAACCCCTGCTGCAAAGGAAGGGCACTGACCTCTGGGGCTGGGAAACTGGACCCCTCAGTTCTTGCATCAGTAAAGGAAGGGTGGGGCCAGATCAGCGGACCCTGGTGGATGGAGTCAGGAAGGTTACACAGGGTGAGAGGGGCCAGGTAGGTAATGTCACATCCCAAAGGGCCTGGCCCTGTGCCAGCCAGATGTCACCTGGCCTGAACCGGGGGCAGATTGTTGCTATATTATCTGGTTTTGCAAGAGAAGCCGGAAACCTAGGTTTTTAAAATGTGAAATCTCGTGTTTTTTAAGTGGTGGGAACTAGTTAGACATTTCAAAAACATTGTTTGGGTCTTCACTATAGGGCAAGCACAACACATCTACCACCTGGATTTGCCCTGTGGGTCCCAGTTTATTCTTTAAACTCCAAGATCTCATCTTACCTCGAAATAGTCTGTGAGATTGACAGAAATGTGGCCAATGCCCTGAGACAGAAAAGTACGGCTTTCTGAACTTCTAAGAAATTATTATTAGGAGAGACAATTTTTTGAACACCTGGTAGTCACACAAAAATATCTTTGTTCCTTTAACTCCCTCCTTGCTCTTCTCTATCATCCTCTTAATCAGGGCACCTCATTGTTCTCATTATAATTTAGACCTAAAAAATGCTGACCCACAGGAACGGTAAGTAACTTGCTCAAAGCGATCTGCCAGAGGCAGACAACATCCTCATCAAGACCCGCTCTAAAAATCACCTAGCATTTACCCAGTGTTTTGCCTCCATGCCAGATATTGTTCTAAGTACTTTACAGATATTAACTCTTTTACTCCTACAACAACCCTGTGAAATAAGGATCGCTTTCCTCTCCCATTGTACAGATGAGGAAACTGAAGCCCACAGAAGTTAAATGATTTGCCCAAGGTCACCCACTTTGTAGGCTGGTAGGTGGCAAAGCTGGGATTTGTACATAAGTGGCCCGACTGACTCCAGAGCCAACCACGCTTTACTGCCTTCCCTGCTCTCAATGATAGGCTCCTCCTGTCCCACCAGGATGAGGTCCCTAGGAATGTAGCAACTCAGATGGGCATACAAGAGCGTACAGTTGAGCCTCTTTGCAGGGCAGGAATAGACACACAGATGTAGAGAATGAATGTGTGCAAACAGCGAGTGAAGGAGAGGATGGGACAAATTGGGAGAGTAGCCTTGACATAATACACTACCATGTGTAAAACAGCTAGCTAGCAAGAAGCTGTGGTATAACACAGGGAGCTCAGTTCAGTGCTCTGTGATGACGTATAGGGGTGGGATGGGGGGTGGGGTGAAAGAGGGACTCAAGAGAAATGGGATATATGTATACATATAGCTGATTCACTTCATTGTTCAGCAGAAACTGACATAACATTATAAAGCAATTATACTCCAAGAAAAAACCTAATCCAATATGAAAAGAAAAAAAGGGTCTGTGCTGATGGAGCCCAGCAAGCCAAGCGCATGCAGAGCTCTGACCCAGCAGGTCAGCCTCTCTGTAACATCCTCCCTAATGTAGCCAGTCGGGCTTAAGGTGTCAGGGAATTTGACAGTTTTAACAAAGGAGGTGTCATCTGGAGAAGATGAAAGAGCAGAGCTATTTATTTGAGGATTAGAGCCTTAAGAAGTGTCTGTAACTCTCCAGGCTGCATTTCTGCATCTCATTCTTCTTGTTCCTGACAGTGTTCTCAGGGCTTTGGTGGCAAGAATGCCCTGTAATCTAGTTTAATGTCCCACGGCATTCTAGGCAGAGGAGCTATTTCCCTACCCCACAGCACTTGCTCTGAAATTGTCCAGATGAAAAGAGCACTGAAAAAGGAGTCAGGAGGTCTGGGTCCTAAGCCCTCGCCTTATAAATAGCTGATTGTGAGACCTGCGGAAATGACTTTTACCTTCCTGGGTTCCGGCTGCTCCTTCCCTGGTGTAGCTTGCACCACGTGTAGCTAAAGTGGAAATTCCTTTTCTCACCTGTGCTCTCTATGTGTCCTGTGCTCAGCAGCTATGTGTAGCAGATGACTGTCATAATGGATGGTGCACATGTCAGACATCTCTCTTATTGTCGCAAGTTCTGTAAGGAGGTGCTGCTGGTGCTTGAATTAGCTAATCCTAAAGCCCTTTGAGGGGCTTCCCAGGTGGCTCAGTGGTAAAGAATCCACCTGCCAATGCAGGAGACAAGATTTGATCCCTGGCTCGGGAAGATCCCTGGGGAGGGAACGGCAACCCACTCTGGTATTCCTACCCGGGAAATCCCATGGACATAGGAATTGGGTGGGCTACAGTACATGGGGTCGCCAAGAGTCAGACATGACTGGGCAACTGAGCACACACAGGCAAAACTCTTTGAACACTTAAATCCTATGTTTTATTTGTTTCTGATACATGAGCAGTCACTATTCATAGCTGCAAGATGTTTTCTAGGGTTGGTTGATCTTTGCCAGTGAGGTAGGTACAGTGAGCTTTTAGCTGGTAATTTCACCTTGTGGCCAAGAGTGGCTATTAGAGAGACATCCAGTCAGAATTAGCAATGCAGGTTTAGACCATGAATGTTCCTGCTCTTTGATTCCTATTGGCCCATAAAAGAAGAGAACATTGGATCTAATTATTTAAGCGTAAAGGTAAGAATGAGATGAACAGCACTATTTGACAACAGTCAGGATATGAAAACAACCTAAATGTCCATCAGTAGATGAATGGATAAAGATATATGTATATATACATGCAATGGAATACTATTCAAGCATAAGAATGAAATAATGCCATTTGAACAACATGGATGGACCTAGAGATTATCATACTAAGTAAAGTAAGTCAGAAAGAGAAAGACAAATACCATATGATATCACTTATATGTGGAATTGAAAATATAACACAAATGAACTTATCTACAAAACAGAAACAGACTCACAGAGAGCAGACTGATGGTTGCCAAGAGATTACAGGATGGAGGAAGGATGGAGTGGGAGTTTGGGATTAGCAGATGCAAACTGTTATGGAGAGAATGGGTAAGTCACAGGGTCTTACTATATAGCGCAGGGAAGTATTTTCAATATCCTGTAATAAACCATAATGGAAAAGAATATGCATGTGTGTATGCTAAGGTGCTTCAGTCGTGTCCAACTATTTGCGACCCTATATCAGGCCAGGCTCCTCTGTCCGTGGGATTCTCCAGGCAAGGATATTGAAGTGAGTTGCCATACCCTCCTCCAGGGCATCTTCCCAACCCAGGGACGAACCCACGTCTCATTATGTCTCCTGCATTGCAAGGCAGGTTCTTTACCACTAATGCCACCTGAGAAGCCCAAAAAAGAATGTATATGTGTGCATATATGCTTATAACGGAATCACTTTGATATACAGCAGAAATTAACACAATATTGTAAATCAACTATATTTTAACAAAATAAATATTTTTTAAAAAAGAATGATATTATTGCAACTAGTATTTGGATAAAAACATTGAAGGGGTTTCATCAAATAAGAGTAACAGCTAGCACTTAGCCTATGTCAAACATTGTTCTAAGCACTCAACATATTTTAACCCTCAAAGCAATGTCATGAGGTGGGTACCACTATTACCCCATTTTATAGAGGAGCAAGTTGAGGTACAAGAAAGGTTCAGCAGTGCCCACTGTCACGTGGCTAATATTTGCTGGGGCTGAAATTAGGGCTGCCAGATAAAATCCATTCGATTTTTACTGGGTGCCCTGTATTTTTATTAGCTAAATTGACAACACTAAGTGAGACACAAGTCTAAGCATTCTGGCTCCAGAGTCTGTACTCTGTCTCTATTTGCTGCCTCTTAGAGGATGCTCTTTGGAAGAAAAGCTATGACAAACCTAAACAGCATATTAAAAAGCAGAGGCAGAGACATCACTTTGCCAACAAAGGTCCCTGTGGTTGAAGTTATATTTTTTTCAATGGTCATATATGGATATGAGAGTTGGACCATAAAGAAGGCTGAGTGCCAAAGAATTGATGCTTTCAAATTGTGATGCTGGAGAAGACTCTTGAGTGTCCCTTGGACAGCAAGGAGATCAAACCAGTCAATCCTACAGGAAATCAAACCTGAATATTCGCTGGAAGGACTGATGCTGAAGCTCCAGTACTCGGCCACCTGATGTGAAGGGCCGACTCACTGGAAGAGACCCTGATGCTGGGAAAGACTGAGGGCGGGAGGAGAAGGGCGTGACAGAGGATGAGACAGTTTGATGGCGTCACCGACTTAATGGACATGAATTTGAGCAAACTCCGGAGATAGTGAAGGACAGGGAAACCCGGCTTGCTGCAATCCACGGGGTCTCAAAGAGTTGATGTGACTTAGCGGCTGAACAACAACAAAAGAGGAAGGTAATTTTAGACGCTATGTTCCAAGACATGAGGAAGCACCTCCTTGGAACTCTACAGCTCTCCTCAGTGCCAGCTCAAGTCCTCAACTCAAAAGCATGGACATCAACCAGAGCATGAGGAATCTGGGAGTACACACTGTATACAGGCTAATCAATTACAGATGCTCTGCAACAGGATCCAGGTTTTCTGTCCTAAAGCATAAACCCAGCTTCACATCTAGACAAGTAGGCTCCACCATTCCCAGAATTCCAGGAAGCGACCCACCCCGTTCCCATGGATGCCCTCTCAACACTTTTGCTTTAACACATGACAAGAAAATTCAGGCCATGACTTGAGAATACCTGAGGCATATATTTTAGAAGTTTCATCAGCCAATTCCAGATCTGCTAGAATTGAATCTTCAGAGGTGGGCTGGGGGCATCTGCATTTTTAATAAGCTCACTAGGTAGTTCTATTGGGTGCCCAGGTTTGATGACCACCATTTAGAGCTGCTATTGAAGCTATTGTCGATTCTTAGGAAATTTTCCCTACATCACATGCCCCATCTTCCAGTACCTGCCCTCTACATTGTTACCTTGAATCCTTTCTAGTCTTTTCCATCCTTGCCTATTTCCTCCACTCATTTCTATTTTTGAAAATATTTGTCTTTATTTATTAGGCTGCACCAGGTTTGAGTTGTGGCATGTGGGGTCTTCTAAAATAGTTGTGGCACGTGAACTCTTAGTTGAGGAATGTGGGATCTAGTTCCCCGACCAGGGATGGAACCCAGGCCTCCTGCATTGTGAGTGCAGAGCCTTAGCCACTGGACCACCAGGAAAGTCCCCGTTCAACTCATTTCTTGTTTATTCTCCCCACCCCAGAGCTGAATCCTCCCAGGCTTTCTCTCCCAGCATCATTCTGATTTCTATGTAATCAAATTTCTGGCCATCACTATATCAATATTCTCATGACCCATTTATGCACCACCTTCACTGACTGTCCTGGGCTTCCCAGGTGGCTCAGACTATAAAGAATTTGCCTGCAATGCAGAAGTCCTGGGTTCGATCCCTGGGTTGGGAAGATCTTGGAGAAGAGAATGGATACCCACTCCGTATTTTTGCCTGGAGAATCCCATGGACAGAGGAGCCTGGTCGGCTACAGTCCATGGAGTCATGAAGACTCAGACACGACTTAGTGACTGACACTTTCACTTTTCCACTGTCATAGAATCTCTCTAGGTTAGAATTGCGGTTGGGACCTCAGAGGTGGGGGTGGGGAACAAAACTCAGTTTACAGATGGAGAAGGAAAAAAAGAAAGCTTCAACAGATGAAGTAACCCTCCCAGGAGGCAGAGAGAGCTTGAAGGGAATCTCTCTGGAGAATCTGGTCTCCTGAGATCCAGGCATGTACACCTAACCTGTCTTATATTTACAGGGACAAAGGCTACAGCTCCAAGCTAGATCTGGTCTCAAGCAAAGGATATTTGGTACATTTTCACCCCTGCTCCAGGGATGATTTCGATAATTGGAAATTTATGGGTATTTGGTGAGCCCAAATCAACTCGCCACAGCCTAGGAATTCTTGGAGTCTCTAAAATGTGAGATAAGTGGGCCTGTCAGCCGTTTTGTTTACAGATGGAGAAGGAAAAAAAGAAAGCTTCAACAGATGAAGTAACCCTCCCAGGAGGCAGAGAGAGCTTGAAGGGAATCTCTCTGGAGAATCTGGTCTCCTGAGATCCAGGCATGTACACCTAACCTGTCTTATATTTACAGGGACAAAGGCTACAGCTCCAAGCTAGATCTGGTCTCAAGCAAAAGATATTTGGTACATTTTCACCCCTGCTCCAGGGATGATTTCGATAATTGGAAATTTATGGGTATTTGGTGAGCCCAAATCAACTCGCCACAGCCTAGGAATTCTTGGAGTCTCTAAAATGTGAGATAAGTGGGCCTGTCAGCCGTTTAATTAACTATGTGTACTCTGCAGAAACTATGACTCACCCGTACTGATCTGCACTGACAGGAGAGTCTGACAGGTGGGTGGTGGGCTGGGTGTCCTTTATGGCAGTCAGCTCAGAAACCAGACAAGCACCCTTCTTTTTCTTCAAACACCTGCCCTCGAGTTGCCGTCTATTAGTGATTCAGTCTAATTTGGCAAGAACTTTTTGAATATCTGCTGTATCCCCAGCACTTTTAGGTGTCATACTGCCTGAGAAAAGGCATATGTGCCATCTTGTTAGACAAGACAGGAAGAGAGGTGATACAGGATGTGTGCTCCCTGCTGGTGTCAAAACCAGTGAGTTGTTGTTTAGTCACTAGGTCATGTCCGACTCTTTGCGACCCTACAGACCATAGCCTGCTAGGCTCCTCTGTCCATGGGATTTCTCAGGCAAGAATCCTGGAGTATGTTGCAATTTTCTCCTTCCAGGGGATCTTCCCAACCCAGGGATGGAACCCATGTCTCCTTCATTGGCAGGTGGATTTTTTTTTTTTTTTTTTTACCACTGAGCCACCAGGGAAGTCCATCAAAATTGGTGAAAGCAACTCCAAAGATTAAAGACCCTTAGGAATCCTTCAGTGCACCTGTGAAGCGAGCATTGAGGACCTACTTTGTGTCACAGGCAGGCCTGAGAGCTGAAGAAGTGGATGGAGGTGAATAGGGTGTGGTCCCTGCCTTCAGGGAGCTGGAGGCTATTACTGGAGGTGAGAGGCACCTTGGGGCCTTTGGATACGAGGAAGTTTTACTACAACTGATAGTCTTAAATTAGAAGAAAACCTCTGGGCTTGAGGGTAGGGAGGGGTCTCTGTGGCTCACATCACCCCAGGAGTGACACGGAATGAAAAGAGGGCTCATTTTTTCCATACATATCTTATCATGGTGATTTAGTCTCTAAGTCCTGTCCGACTCTAGCCCGCCAGGCTCCTCTGTCCATGGGATTTCCCAGGCAAGAATACTGGAGTGGGTTGTCATTTTCTTCTCCATGTTAATGCAGGAATGTAGGATCTAGTTCCCCGACCAGGGATGGAACCCAGGTCTCCTGCATTGTGATTCATGTGAATCATACCTGGGCAAGCTGCTTAACCATTCTCTGCTTCCATTGGTTGACTGGTGAAATATACATACTAGTTACATCTACTTTGCTGGATGGTTGTGATGTTTTCCGTTGGTTGTTTTTTAGTGGGAACTTTTTTTTTTTGTCTTTTAAGTCTTCATTGTATTTGTTTCCCCGACCAGGGATGGAACCCAGGTCTCCTGCATTGTGATTCATGTGAATCATACCTGGGCAAGCTGCTTAACCATTCTCTGCTTCCATTGGTTGACTGGTGAAATATACATACTAGTTACATCTACTTTGCTGGATGGTTGTGATGTTTTCCGTTGGTTGTTTTTTAGTGGGAACTTTTTTTTTTTTAAGTCTTTTAAGTCTTCATTATATTTGTTAAAAGGATGCTTGTTTTTCGTTTTGACTTTTTGGGCCGCTAGGCATGTGGGACCCTACCTCCCTGACCAGGGATTGAACCTCCACCCCCTGCATTGGAAAGTGAAGTCTTAAAAAAAAAAAAGTGAAGTCTTCACCACTGGACCACCAAGGAAGACCCATATGGTGATGGTTTAATTAAATTAGATATAGAAACTTAAACTGCCTTAGTAAAGTGCCTGACTCTGGACATGAAACAAAGAGGGTCAGTCATTCCTGCCATTTAAAACAAAAAGCAGCTCTATCGCTTATTTGGTTTGGAATTCCATAGAGCATGCGGTGGGGGTTGCTGTGTCACCAAAATGATCAGGTGGTATGGCACTGCAGCAAAGCATGACAAATGAAGGATCAAGGAAAGAAGAACAAGAGCAGAGCAAGGGTAGATGGAGGGGGAAGGGAGAGAGGATGTATCAGACATCACAAGAGCCAGGTGGGAGAACATTCTATGTGTGCTTTTGACAAGCTATTCAGAGCCCACACAAAGGAAAGCATGCCATAAATAGAAAATTATTTAGATAGTATCTATTTAATCAGTCCCAAATGGTACTCAATTACTAGAGAGTTAGAAATCCTTAATTATTGGTGTGGCATTTTAGAAGAAGAGCCTAGGAAATATGCAAATGCTCCTGCTGGGTGCCCAGGTGGGACCCAGGCATGCCAGGTGGCTGCCATTCATTCACCTGGGAGAGGCACGGGGAGTGATGTCATCAGAAAGCAGCTGGGACAATTATAGGTTTGTGGGGGAACAATTGGAGAACTGAGAGAAGCGAGAGGAAGCTAAGCTGTGCCTGAAGCTATATTGTGGCTCAGCTGGTAAAGAATTCACCTGCAGTGCTGGAGACCTGAGTTCGATCCCTAGGTTGGGAAAGCCTGTCCACTCCAGCATTCTGGAGAAGGGAAAGCCTATCCACTCCAGTATTCTGGCCTGGAGAATTCCAGGGACTGTATAGTCCATGGTGTCACAAAGAGTCAGACATGACTGAGAGATTTTCACTTTACTTCGCCTGTAGCTTTTTTACTTTAAAAAAGAAGAAGAAAAAGTACAGCCATGATACATGCTGAACGAATGAATGAGGTTGAGAAGTTTTTTGTTTGATTTTTAAATTTTATTTATTTTTTTGGTCCACACTGGGCCTTGGTTGCTACGCTTGGGCTTTCTCTAGTTACAGGGAGCAGGAAAGCCTGCTTTCTGGGCAGTGCTCATTGCGGTGCTCTGGTTTCTCCTTGCAGTGACCTGAGCACAGGCTCTAGGCCACACAAGCAGGCTTCATTAGTTGTGGTGTGTGGACTCAGTAGTTGCGCTTATAGGCGCTAGAGTGCAGGCTCAGTAACAGTGGTACATGGGTTATTTGCTCAGCAGCATGTGGGATTTTAGTTCCCAGACCAGGGATCAAACCTGTGTCCCCTGCATTGGCAAGTGGATCCCCAACCACTGGACCACCAGGGAAGCCAATGAGAACTTTTACTAATTTAACCCATATTCTGTCTCACATCCTAGCCCCACTTCATGAAACAGAGAAAATTGGTTTTCTGTCTAGAAGAGAGAATACTGACTATAATAAAGCAACTCTGCATTATTTTAAGTACTTTACATGCTGACTGTAAGCCACAATAACTAGCCTCAGAGGGAGGTACTATTAATATGCCCATTTTATAGATGAGGAGACTGAGGCATAAAGTTTGTGTAACTTACTCAGGATCACACAACTGAGGGGTGAAACTGAGAACCACACTAGGTAGTCAGGATTAGAGTTTACATTTCTGACCACCAGGCACATATTTTCTCTGTCAAGAGCCCAGGGAACAGTCTTGGACATAGGTTCAGTGAAACATGGAAGGAACCAGCAAGGAAACCAGTGTAGGGTCAGGGAGCATGTGGCATTTCCCCGGCGCAGCCCACACAGAGAAGATGCCCCCGAGACTGCCTATGGTGCCCATCTTTGGAGGGCTGACTGTGGTGTGGGCATCATGTCCCCCATCCCCACCTGCCCTGGGGCTTCTCCCTGGGGTGACTTCTCGACTCCTTTTAGGGAGCGATACCCCACATATAACTCCTCTAGAGAGTCCTAAAATGACAATGTGTGTTTTTTTGTTTGTTTGTTTTTGTTTTTGAGATAGAGTTGATTTAAAACATTATATTAGTTTCAGGTATGAGACATAGTGATTCAAAGTTTTTATATATTAAGATTCCATTGTACATGCATGCTAAGTTGTTTCAGCCATGTCCAAATCTTTGCAACCTTGTGGACTGTAGCCCGCCAGGCTCCTCTGTCCGTGGGATTTTCCAGGCAATAATACTGGAGTGGGTTGCCACGCCCTCCTCCAGGGGATCTTCCCAACCCAGGGATCAAACGCACATCTCTTAGTATCCTGCACTGGCAGGTGGGTTCTTTACCACTAGCGCCATCTGGGAAGCCCTACATATACAGTTATTATAAAATATTGGCTATCTTTCCTGTGTTGTACAATGTACTTAATGTGGTCCATTTTGGATGATGCCTACACTGTGAGCAGGATTCCTCACCCTCACTCCCCCAAAATAATTTCTGGAAGACTTCAATCCAGAGCCAAGAGTTCCTATGGGTAATTCAAAAGTATCAGAGGTTTCTTGTGGTCACATCAGAGTCACGCCAGTGAGTTACCTCTTAAATGACCAAAAGGAGCCTTAACTAAAAATGAGAAATTCATCACATAAAATTAAGAATTTATTGCCAGAAGGCACTTTTCCACTGACTGGTTGTGCAACCACAGTGGGAAATAATAGATGCTGAGGAGATCATGTGGGGGATTCCTTGGGGCTTTCTTCCAGCTAAACCTGGACTCTCTTATCTGACTTTCCAGATATGTGTATGCACAGATGTGTGTGTGTGTGTGTGTGTGTGTGTGCAAATATCTGTGTGTGTATATATATTTGGCTATGACAAGCAGTGTGGAGGAACATGGCTTGAACTATGACCAGAGTGAACTGACCATTCTCGTTTTCCCCCATGAGTTGTGTGACTTTGGATTGGTCAGCTTCCCTCTCTGGGCCTCCCTGTGGTTAACTCAGAAAGCATAGGAATTGGACATGTTTTCACCCAGAATTTAGGATCTCCAGGGGCTTCCCAGGTGGCACTGGTGGTAAAGAACCTGCCTGCCAGCATAGGAGACCCATGAGGTGCGGATTCAATCCCTGGGTTGAGAAGATCCCCTGAAGAAGGAAATGGCAACTCATTCCAGTATTTTTGCCTGGAGAATCCCATGGACAGAGGAGCCTGGTGGGCTACAGTCCATGGGGTCACGAAGAGCTGGACATGACTGAGCAACTAAACAACAACAACAGGAGGTGACGCAGGACTTCCCCTTTAGCAGCCCCTGATAAGTAGCATCTCCCAGACCCCAAGTCCAAGTCCTCCCTATCTTCTCCTGTTGCCACCCCGAGGCAGCCACCCATGAGAACTGCCTCTGAATCCCTGTTGATGTTTCAACACTTTCTCCCCCTTCACCCCCCGCCTTGCTGAGCGTTGGGGGGGGGGTGGGCGGCGGCAAAGCCACAAAGCAGAGTAGGCATGTCCAAACCTTGGTTCTCACAGCACCGCCAAGCAGGCTGCTTTCAGAGGTGAGCTCCATCCTGACCCAGACTTGCAGCCCAGCTCACTCATCTGCAGACAGCTTTGTTCTTCCAGGCCCAGCACGAGACTCAGTTTCAACACAGCCACGCAGATCCGATCTTCCCAGCCCGCCCCAACCGCAGGCACTGCCTCCAGCACCTTGCTCATGCTCTCAGAGACTTGGCTCATTGTCTCCTGGGACGGAGGTGCCCGACACCCTCTAAGTTTCTCTGATCCCGGGCAAGAGTGGTGACAGGAGCACAGGTGAAGGGGGGTGGGGATTGTGCAAGGCTCCTCTGGAGGGCCAGTGAGAGCATCTATTTATTATCTTTCTGCTGATTTATTGGGCTCTCTGAGTCCTACCTTTGGTGAGAAAACTTGGAGGACATTGATACTGCTGTTCTTGAAACCAGAAAGACAGTGGTGGTGGCGGCAGCCACATAGCACACAGGAGGCCTTGGAGTCTCAATGGATGGCTTCACATCATATGTGACAGTGTGAACCCCAAGCACTCAGGGCTCGTATGGTCCCCAGAGAGGACGGCACTATTTGGGGGATGTTGGAAAGATTATTCCAGGTTGTTCCTTTCTGTAGCTTCTCCAGGTCCAAAGACTGTTTCAAGGCATTCCTCTCTTCAATGAGGGAACAGGCGTAAGCCAGTCTACTTACAAGCCACTGTTTAGAGTTTACATTTTGCCAACAACTGACCCATACCAACTGACCTATAATCACTGAATTCAGTGAGATGTGGGCTTTAATTGAAACCAAAATAAGCTCAGGAGTAGCTCAGAGCTCTGTGGACATCTAACACCTTCCTCCTCTCTGAGGATTTATCTTCAGTTCTTCCCAGACCTCTAAGCTGTTGCCTAAAGATCCTTCAAGGGGCTTCTCTTGGTGCCTCAGTGGTAAAGAATCCACCTGCCAATGCAGGAGATGTGGATTCAATTCCTGGGTCAGAAAGATCCCCTAGAGAAGGAAATAGCAACCCACTCCAGTATTCTTGCCTGGGAAATCCCATAGACAGAGAAGCCTGGCGATACGAAAGAGTCAGACATGACTTAGCGACTAAACAACAACAAACATCCTTCAAGTCCTAGTCCAGGTTTCAAGTCCTAGATTAAACCTTCCCTGACCATCCTCTTGATCACACTTTTTCTAAGCATCAGAGCCACCCATGTAATTTAGCCATCAATATTGTCTATTGTTCACTAATTCCTTCTTATCTGTGAGTGTTATCTCCCTAAAGAATCTGGAAGACTGGAAGGCCTATCTTTTATTTCTTTTGGAGCCTAACTTCCATATTCTCTGGCACAGTGCTGATCTTGGAATTAGGGTTTAATAAATGCTTGCTTGATTGAGAAAGATAATACTTTGTCAATAGATCAAAGAAGCCAGAGATAAGAAACAACTGTTCCAATCCCTTGGAAGAGACAGTAGTGTTTACCAATGGCTGTCCAAGCTCCCCTTCATTCCCTCACCAGCCCCTTGGGGTCATGTGACCAACTCTGGCCAATGGACTGTGAATGGCAGTGCCTCTGTCATTCCTGTTTGAGGGAGGAAGTCCCCCATTTTGAGTTTTTCACACTCTTCTCTACCCTCTGCCACTCTTGCTGTTGCTATGTCAGTATTGTAAGATGGTGGTATTTCCATCGACTTGGGTCCAAGCGACTCTGTGGAGCCAATCACCTAGTGTGAAAATCATAAAATTTGTATAAAAGAAATAAACTTTGTATAAAATCTCCAAAATATAGGAGTTTGTTCCTGCAAATAAGCCTCACCTGACTAATATGACTCCTACTCTACTTACTTAAATATGTTTTAGAAATAAGGATGATCTTCCCATTGAACGTGGAAACACAGAAGACAAAAAAATAATTTTAGTCCAAAATAGGCCAAAAAGGGGCATCTTGCCTGTTGTTTCTTAAAATGTGGCCCAAGGAGATATATGTTAAAATGCATATATGCATTAAGATGCTGGTTAAATTGCAGATTCTTGGACCCTTTTCTAGACCAGATTCTGGCCTAGAATTTGGGTATTTTAAAAAACATTTTTATAGAATTATAGTGGCTTTTCAATGTCTCTTCTGTACAGCAAAGTGAATCAGTTATACATACACATGTATTGCTGTTGTTTAGTTGCTAAGTCATGTCCATCTCTTTTGCAGCCCCATGAACTGTAGCCCACCAGGCCTCTATGTCCATAGGGTTTTCCAGGCAAGAATACTGGAGTGGGTTGCCATTTCCTTCTCCAGGGGATCTTCCAGGCCCCAGGATATAACTCAGTTCTTCTGCATTGGCAGGCAGATTCTTTATTGCTGAGCCACCAGAGAAACCCTACATATGCATATATACCATCTTTTTTAGATTTCTTTCCCATTTAGATCCACTAGTATTCAACATAGTTTTGGAAGTCCTAACCACAGCAAGGCTGTATATTGTCACCCTGCTTATTTAACTTCAATGCAGAGTACATCATGAGAAACGTCAATGTCTCTTCTGTACAGCAAAGTGAATCAGTTATACATACACATGTATTGCTGTTGTTTAGTTGCTAAGTCATGTCCATCTCTTTTGCAGCCCCATGAACTGTAGCCCACCAGGCCTCTATGTCCATAGGGTTTTCCAGGCAAGAATACTGGAGTGGGTTGCCATTTCCTTCTCCAGGGGATCTTCCAGGCCCCAGGATATAACTCAGTTCTTCTGCATTGGCAGGCAGATTCTTTATTGCTGAGCCACCAGAGAAACCCTACATATGCATATATACCATCTTTTTTAGATTTCTTTCCCATTTAGATCCACTAGTATTCAACATAGTTTTGGAAGTCCTAACCACAGCAAGGCTGTATATTGTCACCCTGCTTATTTAACTTCAATGCAGAGTACATCATGAGAAACGCTGAGCTGGAAGAAGCACAATCTGGAATCAAGATTGCCGGGAGAAATATCAATAACCTCAGATATGCAGATGACACCACCCTTATGGAAGTAAGTGAGAGGAACTAAAAAGCCTCTTGATGAAAGTGAGAGAGGAGAGTGAAAAAGTTGGCTTAAAGCTCAACATGCAGAAAACAAAGATCATGGCATCTGGTCCATCACTTCATGGGAAATAGATGGGGAAACAGTGGAAACAGTGTCAGACTTTATTTTTCTGGGCTCCAAAATCACTGCAGATAGTGACTGCAGCCATGAAATTAAAAGACGCTTACTCCTTGGAAGAAAAGTTATGACCAACCTAGATAGCATATTCAAAAACAGAGGCATTACTTTGCCGACTAAAGTCCATCTAGTCAAGGCTATGGTTTTTCCAGTGGTCATGTATGGATGTGAGAGTTGGACTGTGAAGAAGGCTAAGCACTGAAGAATTGATGCTTTTGAACTGTGGTGTTGGAGAAGACTCTTGAGAGTCCCTTGGACTGCAAAGAGATCCAACCAGTCCATTCTGAAGGTGATCGGCCCTGGGATTTATTTGGAAAGAATGATGCTAAAGGTGAAACTCCAGTACTTTGGCCACCTCATGCGAAGAGTTGACTCATTGGAAAAGACCCTGATGCTGGGAGGGATTGGGGGCAGGAGGAGAAGGGGCCGACAGAGGATGAGATGGCTGGATGGTATCACTGACTTGATGGCTGTGAGTCTGAGTGAACTCCAGGAGTTGGTGATAGACAGGGAGGCCTGGTGTGATACAATTCATGGGGTCGCAAAGAGTCGGACATGACTGAACAACTGAACTGAACTGAACTGAACCACAGCAATCAGAAAAGAAAAAGAAATAAAAGCAATCCAAATTGGAAAAGAAGAAGTAAAACTGTCACTGTTTGCAGATGATAGGATACTATACATAAAAAATCCTGAAGAGGCCACTGGGAAACTACTAGACCTCAAAAATAAATTTGATAAAATTTCAGGATACAAAATTAATGCTCAGAAATCTCTTTCATTCCTATAGACTAACAAAGATCAGAAAGAGAAATTAAGGAAACAATTCCATTTCCCATTACAACAAAAAGAATAAAATCCTAGGAATAAACCTACCTAAGGAGACAAAAGATCTGTACTCAGAAAACTATAGGATACTGATGAAAGAAATCAGAGATGACCAAAAACAGATGGAGAGATATGTCATGTTCTTGGATTGGGAGAGTCAATATTGTGAAAATGACTATAGTACCTAAAGCAGTCTACAGATTAAATGCAATCCCTATTAAATTACCAATGAAAGTTTTCACAGAATTAGAACAAAATATTTTATCACTTGTATGGTAATACAAAAGACCCTGAACAGCTAAAGCAATCTTGAAAAAGAAAAATGGAATTGGAAGAATCAGGCTCCCCGGCTTCAGACTGTACTACAAAGCTACAAAGCTACAGTAATCAAGAAAGAAATATAGATCAAGGGAACAAGATAGAAAACCCAGAGACAAACCCACACATCTATGGTCACCTAATCTATGACAAAGGAGTCAAGAATATACAATGGAGAAAAGACAGTCTCTTCAATGAGTGGTGCTAGGAAAACTGGGCAGCTACATGTAAAAGAATGAAATTAGAATACTTCCTAACATCATACACAAAAATAAATTCCAAATGGATTAAAGCCGTAAATATAAGACCAGGCACTAAAAAACTCTTAGAGGAAAATATAGGCAGAACACTCTGACATAAATCACAGCAAGATATTTTTTGACCCACCTCCTTGAATAATGAAAATTAAAAAAAATAGTAAATGATATCTAATTAAACTTAAAAGCTTTTGCATAGCTAAAGAAACCATAAACAAAATGAAAAGACAAACTTCAGAATGAGAAAAAATTTTTGAGAATGAAGCAGCAGACAAGGGATTAATTCCCAGAATATACAAACAACTCATACTGCTCAATTAAAAAAAAAAAATGAAAAAGTGAGCAGAAGACCTAAATAGATATTCTCCAAAGGACATACAGATGGGCATTTATATTTTAATAAGCTCCTAGGTAATTTTTTATGCACAATTAAAAACATGTCAAAAGCTTTTTAAAAATGCTAATTCTCTGCCTCACTCTACAGAACTATTTTTAAAAACTGAAGTAAAGTTGATTTACAATGTTTCAGGTATGGAGCAAAGCAATTCCGTTTTATGTAGCTATATAGTGAGTGTGTGTTAGTTGCTCAGATGTGTCCAGCTCTTTGCAATCCCATGGACTGTAGCTTACCAGGCTCCTCTGTTCATGGAACTCTCTGGACAAGAATACTGAGGCAGGTTGCCATCCTTCTCCAGGGGATCTTCCTGACCCAGGGATTGAACCCAGGTATCCTACACTACAGGCAGATTCCTTAATCTCTGAGACACTAGGGAAGCCCTTATAGACATATATACATATATAAATATGAATATATGCATATATTCTTTTCAGATTCTTTTCTGTTATAGGTTATTATAAGATATTGGATATAGTCCCCTGTGCTATACAGTAGGTCCTATTGTTTATGTATTTTATATCTGGAGAAAGGCCTACATATCACTTTGTTGTTGTTATTTGAAGTTCTCTCTTATGATTTTTTAAATGTGAATAGTTGACCTGAATTAATTGTCTAAAAGTGTCTTCGGTTCATATTTCAGAGTGTTAAATAAGAAGGAATAGCTTCATGATTGAGATGTGAGCTCAGATGAAGGTAACTGGTATGGTGTCCTGATTTAAACACTGTTGACCTTCAGCAACAAGTTCTCATTCATCTGTGACTCCTCCCCATTCGGAAGTCACCACCTACACAGCGCAAGACAGTGCCGTGGGACCCTATGGGCATGGGTGGCTTATCCAGATGAAGTGACATTCTCTGGCACCAGAAACTTTATCTTCACAAAAAAAGTGCTTCTTTTTAAATGTTCAGCTTTCATAAAAGGCTATTTCTGTCACCCGGTTTTGTTTCAGCTCTTTTCCTCATCTATAAAGTGGGCTTAACAGCAGTTCCTAGTCTTATAAATTTGTTGTGAGAATTTAGACAAAACAAAAGCAAGTTACACACACACACACACACACACACACATCCACTCATGATTCATTGCACAGACAAGTTTTTTATTTACACAGGTGAATCAATTCTTACAAGAAAAGTCACTATCTTAGACTTCCCAGGAGGCTCAGTGGTGGAAGAATCCACTTGCGAATGCAGGAGATGAAGGAGACATGGGTTCAATGTCTGTGTCGGGAAGATCCCCTGGAGGAGGAAATGGCAACCCACTCCAGTATTCTTGCCTGGAAAATCCCATGGACAGAGGAACCTGGTGGGCTGCATTCAAGCTCGAAAAGAGTCAGACACGACTGAGCACATGAGCCTCAGTAGTTTTCAAGAATTCCTGGAAAGTTAAAGTGTCAATTGACAGGAGGTGAGCAAATGTCTTTTTTTGGTTTTAAATTTCATTCCAGTAACTTTGGACTGGCAACTTTGCTCTCTATCATCATCAACATTTTAGAATCAATCTTTCTTTCTTTTTTCCCCCTTCTTCTTTTTGGCTGCACAGCTTGTGGGTATCTTAGCTCTCCAACCAGAGATTGAACCCAGAACCATGGCAATTGAAGTGCTGAGTCCTAACCACTGGACCACCATGGAGCTCCCTAGGCTCAACCTTTTGATCGTGATCACTAGGAGCTGATACCGGTTCATTGAGAATAAGCCTCTTTCTGATAAGACTGCTTATTGAATTGTTAGGTTAGTAGATGCAGTGTATCTTAATGTTTAGCAAGGCATTTGGCAAGCTGTTTTGGGGTTTCTTTTGTTTTTTCGTTTTTATGACGCTATTGCAAATAAAACAAAAGTGTGAGCTTTTAATTCAATTCTCCAGGTATATCTAAAAAATAATTGTTGATGGCTCTGTGATCTTTCTACAGTACTGTACACTCTCAACCCTACCTTAACTTAGAATTCCTCAGAACCACCAAGGCAGCAACCTACTCAGTGTAAAAATACCATAAATAGCCATTAAATGAATGCTTCCAAGGGATAGAATTCTTTTTTTTTTTTTTTTTTTGAGATATATTTCATTTATTTATATTATCTATGGCTGTGCTGGGTCTTTGTTGCTGCTTTCGGGCTTTCTCTAGTTGCACAAGCCGGGGCTACCCTTCGTGTGGATGTGAGGACTCATTGTGATGGCTTCTCTTATTATTGAACACAGGCTCTAGGCTCGAGGCCTTCAGTAGTCACAGCACGTGGGCTCCATAGCTGTGACTCCTGGGCTCTAGAGCACCAGCTTGGTAGTTGTGGCACTCAGGCTCAGTTGCCCCGAGGCATGTGGGATCTTCCAAAACCAGGTATCGAACTCAGGCACCCTGCTTTGGCAGGCAAACTCCTAACTCCTGGACTACCAGGGAAGTCCACCAAGAGATAGAATTCTGGTTAACTTCCGTTCACCGCTCTCTTCTTGGCTCCCTTACTGACTTACAGCTTAGACAATAGTGATGAGTGCTGAGGTCAAGGTCACAAATGTTCTCCACATGAAATTAATAGGTGGAAAGATGACCATTTTTTGCTCGATGAACAGGGACATAAATGTAGTTGGGGAGATCTGGTCTAGCACCATTCTCATAAAATCAGTATTGCTTGACCACAAAATCAATTATAGCCAGTGATGTTCTTGGCAATTGAAACATTTAAAAGTCTTAGCATGTTTAAAGTCATCAGATCATCTTTAGGTAATGGTTTCATTGCAGTCAGCACCAGTAAGCCTTTATTGGATCTTACTATAATGGACTGAACTGTGACCTCTTAAAAGTCGTATCTAGCAGAGCCTGTGGTAGTGGTGGTGGTTTAGTAGGTAAGTAGTGTCCAATTCTTTGTGACTCCATGGACTGTAACCCTCCAGGCTCCTCTGCCCCATGGGATTTCCCAGGCAGGAACACTGGAGTGGGTTGACATTTCCTAGTGATTTTTTTCCTTTAGTTATTTTATTTTCAGTTTTAAATATTCTATTTGGTTCTTCATTTTATCTTCTATTTCTTTGTTGAGGCATTTTTCATTTGCTTCAAGTATGCTTATAACTGCCTGCTAACATAACATGTGTGTGCTCAGACATGTTCAACTATTTGCATTTCCATGGACTGTAGCCTGCCAGGCTCCTCTGTCCATGGATTCTCCAAGCAAGAATACTGAAGTGGGTTGCCATTTCCTTCTCCAGGGGCTCTTCCTGACCCAGGGATCAAATGCACATTTCCTGCGTCTCCTGCATTGGCATGTGGACTGTTTACCACGGAGCCATCTGGGAAGCTCCAGAACATGTGTGTGTGTGACTTTATTTGGGAAAAAGTTCTCTTCAGATATTATTAAGTTAAAGGGATTTAAAAGTGAGATCATCCTGGATTGAGGGTGAGTCTTAAATCAAACACCAGGTGTCCTTATAAGAAGGGAAGGCAAAGTGAGGACAGAGCCAGAGATTGGATGCCACCACCAGCCAAGGGAGTCGGGACTGCCAAGAACCACCAGAACCCCAAAGAGACAACAAATGATTTGTCCGTAGAGTTTTTGGAGGGAGTACATCTCTGCCACCATCTTGATTTCAGACTTCTGGTGCCCAGAGCCGTGAGAGAATAAAATTCTGTTGTTTGCAGCCCCCAAATTGAAGTGATTTTCTGTAGCAACTCCAGAAAACTAGTCTAGTCACCGTGGTATTTAATCAGAGCTGTGGTGACTGGGATAAGGACTGGTCTGGCAAATAGGATGGTGGTCTTTAACAGAGTGCTAGAGAGGAAAGAGGAAGAAAAGGACATTGATGGAGCCCTGCTCCATCCTGCGTGGAGCCCACCCAAGCGCCAGTGGGGTCAATCTATCCCTTCATCAGTCTCATAATGTAACTCCTAGTAACTGCTTCCTTCCTTCTTCTCCTCAGACAATCTCTCCTGAGCATGAACTGGGTGCCCAGCCCTCCTCTGAGGCACTTGGGATAAACCAGAGGGACACAGGTAACACCTCTGCCTTCATGGAGTCCACGTTCCAGTGGGGAGGAGGGAGGAGTTCACTGAAAGCAGAAAACTAGAATATGAAACAAAAACCAGAGTGTTTGTTGTTGTTGTTTCAAAAATAATTTTCGGATTTTTGAACATTTTATTTTATTCATTTATTTTTGACTATGCTGGGTCTTTGTTTCTGCATGGGCTTCATTAGTTGTGGCGAGCAGGTGGCTACTGTCTAGTTGCAACGCGTGGCTTCTCATTACAGTGGCCTCTCTTGTTGCAGAGCACGGGCTCTAGAGTGTTTGGGCTTCAGTAGCTGTGGCACATGGGTCAGTAGTTGCAGCTCCTGGGCTCTAGAGCACAGGCCCGGTAGCTCTGGCGCACAGGCTAGTTGCTCTGCAGCAAGTGGAATTATCCTGCACCAGGGATCAAATCCATGCCTTTTGCATTGGCAGATGGATTCTTTACCACTGAACCACCAAGGAAGCCCCTAGATATTTGTTTTTAATACCCAGCTTGGATGAAGACATCAGTCATCACAAACAGTCATAGAAAAGGCTTTGACTTAAGGAAGTGTTAACGTCAAGGGTGAGTTAAGAGACCCTACTCCACCCTGGAGGAAAACAAAAGTCAGAATTTGTTTCAGTATTGATTAATAGCAAAAAGATTTTGGAGAAAACTTCCATATTTTACCTAGACTTACTTTTCTTACTAACCTCTTTGGGACTGTTGCCTAGTCATCACGATCAATGTTTTAGTTTTTACTAGCAAAGGCACATTTAAAGGAAAAGTATGAGTTTTTTCCTGGGGCAAGGGCCCTGCAAGAAACCTGGGTGGCTGAATCATGAAGCATGACTATCCAACTGGTGGTAATTTACTCTAATTGAGTACAAAATACCTAGAAGGAGTTGAAATGTCTCTTGATTGCTACTTTGTAAGCCCAGAACTTTAATAGATGGTGGAAAGCAAAGAAATCGTTTTCAGTTTTACAAAGGGAATTAACAGGAAGACAATAGGCTTCTCTTGAGACAGAATCCTTTGTGTGTTCATTTTGCTAGAATTCAGCTCTTCCTCAAAGGAAAATATAGCACCAGTTACAAACCTACTGCTATTTATACCGAAGCCAGTAAATTCTAGTAATACATTTATTTATCAGGAACAGGGATGTTTTGGTTGCATGGCTGCAGGTGTAGACAGTGCTGCAGCCCTTGGTGACAAAGAGTTCATTGTTATTGCTGACTTTGCTTTTTATTCAGTGAACTCTGTTATAAAGCGATATTTCGAGAGATTTGTTATTTGAAGTTGTGCGGTGTATGAGAAGGTACAGAAAGCAAGCCCCATCTTTCTTCCTGGGAGAATCTGTTTAGGAGCAATGCAAATAGATTCAATTCAGGAGCAAAGGAGGCTTCTTCTTGTGATGGCTGGCCAAGAAGAACAATCCAGAAGCCACTGTGCATAACCTCCTGTGTCTTAATGGCCTGAGATCTTGCATGGAAACCACATCCAGGGCCGTGGATTTACCCAAACAAATAGTCGGAGGCCTTCCAAAGCTGTAGCCTAACTGCTGTTTACACTGTAAATAAGAAAGACATAAACAGCCCTCTCATGAGCTGCTGTCACATCTGGGCTGCCTCATGGGAACAGAGGCGTGTTCGGGAGGCTTGGCTGACAGCAGCTGC
Organism: Aepyceros melampus; assembly: GCA_006408695.1. NCBI lineage: Eukaryota > Metazoa > Chordata > Mammalia > Artiodactyla > Bovidae > Aepyceros > Aepyceros melampus. The sequence goes on from SJXQ01001066.1 coordinate 45,212, forward strand.
ATTTCCCCAAGATTGGCCCTCCTGGTAAAACTTTGGAGATGCAGCCGATAAGAGATCTGGACAGGAGCCTTCTTGGCACTCTCCAGAAGGCTGTTCTCGAAAACAACACAGGGCTGAATTCCCTTATCAACTCTTTCCGTCAAACTAGCCATCTGGGAGTGTGTTGTTGTTTAGTCACTAAGTCTTGTCCGACTCTTTGTGACTCCATGGACTGTAGCCTTCCAAGCTCCTCTGTCCATGGGATTCTCCAGGCAAGAATACTGGAATGGGTTGCCATTTCCTTCTCCATAGAATTTTTCCAACCCAGGATTGAACACACGTCTCCTACAGGCAGGCAGATTATTTACTGCTGAGCTACCTGGGAAGCCCCTGGGAGTGTGTACCAGGAATGAACGCTCATACTCAGCAGCTGGCCTGGCTCTCAAACCCTGGCCACTCCCTTTATCACTTTGGTTGTGCCACTGATCTGCAAAAGCCCAGAGATTAGCCTTCCAGCAAGGGGGTGTGTCAATATGCCAATACTTAACAGAAGGAACATTCTGCAGAAAGCTCTGTGCTCCTTGGTATGGGGATGAAAATAGAGACAGTCCCTGCCCTCAGAGCTGTCAATCTGGTTGAGAGGATAAATTGGTAAGAACTCAGCTAGAGGAGGAAGATAAAGGATGGTCCCCAGCTAGCGTGGGTGAGCCTGGCCCTAACCCTTGGGCTGTGACTTGTAGTCTGTGAACCATTTCTGTGGGACATGTTCTGTTCCTCCTTTGAATTCTCATGGCATTTATTGTTCATAACTGGTGTTCCCAGGGAGCTTAGTGGTCAAGAATCCACCTGCCAATGCAGGAGATGTGGGTTCAATCTCTGGGTGGGGAAGATCCTCTGGAAAAGGAAATGGCAACCCACTCCAGTATTCTTGCCTGGAAAATCTCATGGACAGAGGATCCTGGAGGGCTATAGTCCCTGGGGTCCCAAAAAGTGGGACACAACTGAGTGATTGAGCATGCAGGCATGTGGTTCCCAAACTGTGTGCCAAGGGAGCCAGGCCACGGCAGCAAGTTCACAGGGTGCTGCTGATATTTTAGGTTTTCTCAGAGAACCATCTGTCCAAATGCATGCAAAATGCTAGCTCAAGGTGGTACAGTGTCCATGTTAGACTGCGCTGCATTCCTTGGATGATCTATTTTTACAGTTGCTGTGATTTTTTTTTTTTTACAATGTTCCACACGACAATCAGATTGGAACAGGAAATAAGAGTGGCAGTATTGTGTTCAACCAACCTGATTCCAAGGCCTGAAAGGTTGTGCAGAGGATTGTAATTATTTAGTAATGAAATACAAATATTAATTTTTCTTTTTGTCTTTTGAGTGTTAATTTTGCAAGTGGCTACTCATAAGTACTTATTAAGTTGTTTGGACCTAATTGCTTAATTACTTAATAAATGGAATTGTTGGTATTTCTTCTGGCTTAAGGGCACCTTGAAAAAATGGCTGAGATACTGAGGATTCTGTGAACGAGAAAGTTATGGAAGCTCAGGTGTACAGCATTTACTGTGTGAATTCTTTTTTTTTTTGGTCACACCACAGGGCATGCAAAACTTCCAGACCAAGGATCAAATCTGAGCCCCCTGCAATGGGAGCCGGAGTCTTACCCACTGGACCACCAGGGAAGCCCACTATGAATTCTTGTTTTATCTCCTCATGTAACATCTTGGGAAACAAGATGGGTAGGATGGGTTTTGTTTGCTTGTTTAAGCAGTTTCTCCTGGGAGTGGGCTTGAGAAGAACAAGAGAATATTTTCTCGAGAAGATCCAAAGGAGCTTCGAGAAAGGAGAAAAACTGACCAGCAAGTGGATGGGAGAGAACTGGATGAGTTTAGACAGGAAGAGAACCCAAACAAGAGAAAGGCCAGGAAGAATTCATAAATAAAATTAAGTTTAATTAACTCAGCGGTTAGAGGATGGTATCACTTTTATGCAAGGCATGTCCCCACTTCTCTGCTAGGCTCTTGCACAGTGTATGTTTTTCCTTATTTCATAATGAGGGATACATTTTAAGTAAACTTGTTTTATTACTATTAATAGATGTTTTAAAGTCCGTGCTAATGAGGGAATGAAAAATGACTTCCATTTGTTTATTTGTTTGTTGTGTTTTGTTTTGTTTTTGTGCTTCATATCTAGAGTTTTCTATGCCTAGAACATTCTTCTTTACTATTTAAACAAAGCACCATTTTCCCCACTGTTGACAGCTGGCTGTAAGGATTAACTTGAGGGGAGTCTTGCCTGGATGAATTTGCCAGCTCCCAGTAAACAGGGATGCCATATGCTATGTTCCTTTCACTCCTTGCAGAGTCTCAAATACTAAATCACTATAGATTCTTCATGGAATGGACTCATGAGGGCCATGAATAGAGGAAAACTTGGGAAGTTATAACAATGGTTTAGAATTTAGTTCATCTTTGGTTGACCCGAGGAAGTCAAGTAACACTCCAGCAGAATCAGTGGGTGGTAACTCAATCTCTCGGAGCTCAGTGTCTTCATAGCATTGTTGTGAGGGCAGAGGGCACAGGTTCCATCCCTGGCCAAGGAACTAGGATCCTACATGGCACACAGACAGAAAAAAAATGGGGGGGGGGCGGTTATTGTGTTTCTTCTGCTATATTTAAAATAGATAACCAACAAGGACCTATTGCTATAGCACAGGGAACTCTGCTCAAGGTTTTGCGGCAGCCTGGATGGGAGGGGAATTTGTGGGAGAAGGGATACATGTATATGTATGCCTAGTCCCTAGGCATAGGGAAGTTTACTAGAAGTTGTGTGACAGGATGGTGCACAAAATAAACATTCAATAAAGTTACATCTGAAATCAACAAGACAATCGAATATGTGTTTCCATTGCCCCAGACTTGTGTCTTTTTCTCCTCCAGACTTCTTGGTGGTTGACTGGCTATATGAGCTTTATATGGCCTTCCTTGCTCTGCTCTTTGATAACTCTGTTCCTTTGAATTCTACTTGTCAACCTTCCCTCTGACCTTTATGCCTTGGGTCTTGCATTTGTGTGTTTGATGCCTTCTGTGTGGGACCCTCACCCAGCAAGTGTGGCTGCTGCCTTGGTAAGGATTTGTTGAGGATCAAGAAGGCTATGATTGTGACCACATCTTCAGAGAACATTCAAACATGGGAATCTCCCTCAAAGCCAGATTGTCTTCTGAAGTTGGAAATTCACAATCAAGTAGTGATTATATTGTTGTTTAGTTGCTAAATTGTGTCCAACTCTTGCTACCCCATGGACTATGGCCTACCAGCTTCCTCTATCCATTATTAGATTTCCCAGGCAAGAATACTGGAGTGGGTTGCATTTTCTCCTCCAGGGGATCTACCCAGCCCAGGCTGTGTCTCCTGCATTGCACATGGATTCTTTACCACTGAGTCACCAGTGGTTATATAGGGGCTTCCCAAGTGGCTCAGTGGTAAAGAACTCCCTTGCCGATGCAGGAGATGTGGGTTCGAGCCCATGGACAGAGAAGCCTGGTGGGGTACAATGCATGGGGTCTTAAGGAGTTGGACATGACTTAGTGACTAAACAACAACAGCAAGTGGTCGTATAACTGATTCTAGAGCCAGAATGCCCATGCTCAAAAAAATGATTCTGGTTCCACTATTAATGGCAATTCATTTAATGTTTCTTTGTTTCCATGTCCTTTTCTATGAAATGAGAATAAAAATAACATCTACTTCATAGTGTTGCTGTGAGGATGAAATGCATAATACATGAATGTGCTACGATGTGTTGCTTATTTAACTTATATGCAGAGTACATCATGAGAAATGCTATGCTGGAAGAAGCACAAGCTGGAATCAAGATTGCCGGGAGAAATATCAATAACCTCAAATATGCAGATGACACCACCCTTATATGGCAGAAAGTGAAGAGGAACTAAAAAGCCTCTTGTTGAAAGTGAGAGAGGAGAGTGAAAAAGTTGGCTTAAAGCTCAACATTCAGAAAACGAAGATCATGGCATCTGGTCCCATCACTTCATGGGCTCCAAAATCACTGCAGATGGTGATTGCAGCCATGATATTAAAAGACGCTTACTCCTTGGAAGGTTATGACCAACCTAGACAGCATATTCAAAAGCAGAGACGTTACTTTGCCAACCAAGGTCCATCTAGTCAAGGCTATGGTTTTTCCAGTAGTCATGTATGGATGTGAGAGTTGGACTGTGAAGAAAGCTGAATGCTGAAGAATTGATGCTTTTGAACTGTGGTGTAGGAGAAGACTCTTGAGGGTCCCTTGGACTACAAGGAGATCCAACCAGTCCATTCTAAAGGAGATCAGTTCTGGGTGTTCTTTGGAAGGACTGGTGCTAAAGCTGAAACTCCAATACTTTGGCCACTTCATGTGAAAAGTTGACTCATTGGAAAAGACTCTGATACTGGGAGGGATTCGGGGCAGGAGAAGAAGGGGACAACAGAGGATGAGATGGCTGGATGGCATCACTGACTTGATGGACAAGAGTTTGGGTGAACTCCGGGAGTTAGTGATGGACAGGGAGGCCTGGTGTGCTGCAGAGTTGGACATGACTAAGCAACTGAAATGAACTGAACTGAACTGAAGATGTGTGCCAGGCACAGAGAAGGTGCTCAGGCATTGGTGGCTGTCTCCACAAGGGTCTGGTTTTAAGCCTGCACCACCATCTGCTGGCTGTGTGACCATAACTGGGTCCTTTCACCTCTCCTGGTCCCAGATTTCTTATCTGCAAAATGTTGATGGCACCCTGTGTAATTGCTTTGCCAAGTTGTTGGGATAGGAGACTGGAAAAGTTCTGCACACAAGTAAGATTTCAATGTGTTCTTAGTGCCCCCTTCTTTTTCCATTATATTCAACAGAGAGCATGGGGAAGTTTTCTCTTCCTGAGAGAGGATGCTGAATGCTGGACAGGGTTCTCAAGTCCAGCCTAGGCACCCACCGGCCACCATGTTGGACTCAATCCAAGTAGCTGTCTCAGGGCTTCGGTGGTGGCTCAGCAGTAAAGAATCAGATGCAGAAGACGTAGGAGAGGTTGGACGCAAGACAGGTTTGATCCATGGGTTGGAAAGATCCCCTGGAGGAGGGTATGGTAACCCACTCCAGTATTCTTGCCAAGAGACATGGACATAGGAGTCTGAGCATAGGAGCCCATGGACGTAAGAGCCTGGTGGGCTGCAGTCCCTGGGGTCGCAAAGAGTCGGACACATGAAGTGACTGAGCATACACGCAGCCATCCCACCAGGGTGCCCGGGGAGACACATTACTTGCATCTTCCCTGGATTTCTGAATGAGTCCAGAGCCTGGTTTTCTGTCTCTCCTTTTCTCAATTAGGGAAACAGTCGAGCACTGTGAGCACTGTCAGTTCTTTTTTTTCAGGTTTCGACAAGCCCTGTGCTGCCCTGAAGGGAGGAGGAGAAGAGAAGAGACAGGAGGAAACTCTCCCTGTAAAACTTGGCTTTGACTGAATAGCTTCCAGTTGCCTTGAAATCCAATCTTCTTTTGAACTTGAATTTGCCATCAGTCACATTCTTGGAAGGCAGTAAGCTGCAACCCAGTCCTGACAGTCACAGGGGATAATTCCTTTCCAAGAACCTGGGGTGGTAGAAGCGGGCTGACTGCTAATGTTTCCTTTCACCTGCTCAGGAAGACTGAAGTGTCGGGCTTTCAGCCCTGAGAGACTCTAGAGACATCCTATTATCTGAGTTTAGGAGAAAAATTGATCTCTCTCTACCTGCTATCTCTAGAACTGAGGGACACTTTGATATCTCTTGTATAACACTGTTATCAAACTCTCAAATGCCTGGCTTCTTCACCCCAACCAACAAAACCTGACTTGAGACTGTCTGATCAATTAATTAAACAAATGAATTAATTAATTCTGATTAATTAGCTAATTCAACAAATGTGTATAAAGTACCTACCATGGGTTCTAGGCACTGGAAGAACAGTGGACAAAATATCTGCTCTCCATGAAGTGCACCTCCAGCACTTAGCCAAACAACCAACCAAAGTCGAGATGGATATCTATCAGAGATAAATGCCTGGATCACAAGCCAAAACATGTAGGTTTGAGAGAGAGAGAGCTCTACCATGTAAAAGACGTTTGACACTGGGTATACCACTTAGGTTCTCTGAAACTCAGTCTCTCATCTATAATGGGCATTGTGTGGCCTGCTCATCCCCTGTCCATGCGATGATAAAAGGAAGGGAAATAAGTGAAATTATTTTATGCTGCAACATTGCATGCCAATTGGTGGCATACAGATCTGCTGTACCAACTCAAACTTTTTGGTCAGTTATAGAGGGAACATTTATCGAGCATCTATATATCACACATTTGGAATACCAAGATGAATCAGATATGGTCCCTGCTTTCTCACAGAGGAGACACACACAGAACAGTTGGTTATACAACTGTGTGATGAGAGCAGTGATGAAGCCATCCGAGAGAACCCATGGTTACACAGGGTAGCCATGGAGAGCTCCATCCTCAGGAGAGGAAGGTGATGGAACATGAGTTGAGTCTTAAAAGACACATTAAAAGTAGCCAGATGAAGAGAGTGGCACGAGAGGAGTCTTTCCTGCTCACAACATTCCTGTGAACAGAGGAATGGAAACCCTGGCAGCTCAGTTTCATGGTTCTCAGGCACTGAGTAATGGCAGAAAGCAATGAAAGAATATTGTTAACAGGAAGCAGCTTCTGGAAGGCCTTGTCTACCATGATGTGTTGGAGTTTTTTTTTTTTTTTATCTAAACACAGGGTAACATTGCAAGGCTTTGAGCAAGAATATCAGAGCATCAGCTCTTAGGTTTTAGTTAATGGCAATTGTGTGACAGATTGGCTGAAGGGATACTTGCAGAAGTAGTGAGATAAGAATATTGCTGTAATTTCATAGCACAAGGAACTATACTCAATATTTTTGTAATAGACTATAAGGGAAGAGAATCTAAACTATGGATAGTGTGTATAACTGAATCGCTGTGCTGTTACACTCAAAACTAACACAATATTGTAAGTCAACAATTCTTCCATAAAAAAGAAAGAATATTGCATATACCCACAGCATGATGGTGGCCTGAACTTAGGTGACAGAGAGAGGTTATGGTGGATTTGTGAAACATTTAGGAGGTGAAATTATAGGACTTGGTAATAGCTTGAATGGAGTGAGTGGGATCCAGAGATGAAATGATGCCCAGGTTTCTAGGCTGATTTCCTGGGTGGAGGGTGCAACAGGAATCAGAAAGGAGAGAAGGTGGGGCTACCCAGGTGGGTGGCTGATTCTCTATGCTCCCAATGCAGGGGACCTGGGTTCTATCCCTGGTCAGGGCACTAGCTCCCACATGACATGACTAGGAGTTCACATGCCACAACTAAAGGCTTCTAAACATGGCAATGAAGATCAAAGATCTTGAGAGCTGCAGCTAGAACCCAGCACAGCCAAATAAATAAATATATATTTTTGAAAGATAATAAAAGAAGAGAAGGTGTTAAGGGAGAGAAGACAAGTTCTATTGGATTGGATTTTTGGGTGAAGCGAGCAGTCCAATAGCTTGTTGCATACAGGCAGCCCTAACATGTTCTGTACATGTTAATGTCAGTTGCCACATATAGTTAATACCTAATCCTTCCCTGCACCTCTCAGCTGCCACAGCGTATTAACTATGAGTAATTGTACATGGCAATTACTCTACTTCTCTGCCACTCTTGGGTCCACAAATCACTACAGAATAACAAATGTGCATCATGCTCCAGGACCAATCACATCATAAAATTTAAAAGTAGGTCAAAGTTCAAGCAATACAGACATCAGGTGCAAAGCCCCCAGTCATGCCAACACACCTCTCTGACCCTCTGCTCCCATCCTCACTCCCTCCCCTGGAAGAGTTTTCTGGAAAAAAAAAAGGGGGGGGGACTTCAAGCCAAGTCCTGAAACACATGGCTGGACTGAGACATCTTCCACTATCTTCAGAGTGAAAGCTAGAAATCTGCCAGGCTTGCTTGGCAGAGATTTTCCTGTTTTGTGCAAATAATGATTCTTGTCATACATGACCTGGAAACCACACCTGGCACCTCAGAAACACAAAGGAAAACAGAAAGGACAGAGGCATATGTCATAGTTCCTCTTCTCTATATCCAAAAGAGTGTTTGATGACTCTTTTTGGACTGAGGAAAGAAGAGAGGAGAAAGAAAGTGGGGCTGTAATGCGGTAGGAACAACACTAGCCTGGGAGCCTCAGTTTCTTCATCTGAAAAATGGGGCTATTAAGCCACCTCGTGGGCTTTATTGCAAAGCCCAAATGAGATCCTGTGTGTGAGAGAACTTTTCAACTGTGAAAGATTGTTCAAAGCTGGAAGGCAATAAGTATATCTAGATAAAAGAGAGAAGAGGTAGATAATGCAGGATCTTGATAGACGAACAACACAGCACAGGGAACTATGTTCAATTATCTTGTAATAATCTATAATGGAAAATAATCTGAAAGAGAACACACACACACACACACACACACACACACACACACAGCTGAGGGGCTTCCCAGCTGCCATTGCAGGAGATGTAAGAGACGCAGGTTGGAATCCAGGATCAGGAAGATCCCCTGGAGAAGGAAATAGCAACTCACTCTAGTGTTCTTGCCTGGGCAATCCTGTGGACTGAGGACTCTGTGGACTATGGTCCATGGGGTTGCAAAGAATCAGACACGACTGAAGTAACTTAGTGTGAACCACATGATGACTAAATCACTCTACTGTACACCTGAAACACTGTGAATCAGCTATACTTCAATTTTTTTAAAATTAAAATTAAAAAAATATATAGGGCCCTAGTTTCCTACACAACTCAGAATCCCTTACAACAGCCTCAGAAACTTCTTGGATTCCTACTACATGCTGGGCTCTGTACTATGATTACTGTGTATGTGTGTGCTCACTCAGGCATGTGACCCCATGGACTATAGCCCACAGGCTCCTCTGTCCATGGGATACTCCAGGCAAGAACACTGGAGTGGGTTGCCATCCGCCCTCGCCAGGGGATCTTCTGACCCAGGGACTGAACCCGCATCTCTTGCGTCTCCTGCATTGGCAGACGGATTATTAACGTCCATCTGTTTCTTGCTTGAAGCAGGCCAGCAAAAGCACTACAAGGCTGTCTTATTCACTGCTCTGAGAGTAACACTCAGCTGTTAGCAGCAGCTGGCGCCTTTGTGGGAATGGATTGATCAGAAACCAGAGGACAGAGTATTTTACATTTGGCAGGGAAGAAGCAGAGGTTTGCAGGATGGGCTGCTTCCCCGGAGGCCAAGTGAAAGCACCCACGGCATGGCAGGAAGGGAGAAGCCTTCAGTTCAGTTCAGTTCTGTCGCTCAGTTGTGTCTGACTCTCTGCAACCCCGTGAATCACAGCATGCCAGGCCTCGCTGTCCATCACCAACTCCCAATGTTCATCCAAGCCCATGTCCATTGAGTCAGTGATGCCATCCAGCCATCTCATCCTCGGTTGTCCCCTTCTCCTCCTGCCCCCAATCCCTCCCAGCATCAGAGTCTTTTCCAATGAGTCAACTCTTCCCATGAGGTGGCCAAAGTACTGGAGTTTCAGCTTTAGCATCATTCCTTCTGAAGAACACCCAGGGCTGATCTCCTTCAGAATGGACTGGTTGGATCTTCTTGCAGTCCAAGGGACTCTCAAGAGTCTTTTCCAACACCACAGTTCAAAAGCATCAATTCTTCAGCATTCAGCTTTCTTCACAGCCAACTCTCACATCCATACACGACCAGTGGAAAAACCATAGCTGTGACTAGACGGACCTTTGTTGGCAAAGTAATATCTCAGCTTTTCAATATGCTATCTGGCTTGGTCATAACTTTCCTTCTAAGGAGTAAGCGTCTTTAAATTTCATGGCTGCAATCATCATCTGCAGTGATTTTGGAGCCCCCCAAAATAAAGTCTGACCCTGTTTCCACTGTTTCCCCATCTATTTCCCATGAAGTGATGGGACTGGATGCCATGATCTTAGTTTTCTGAATGTTGAGCTTTAAGCCAACTTTTTCACTCTCCTCTTTCACTTTCATCAAGAGGCTTTTTAGTTCCTCTTCACTTTCTGCCATAAGGGTGGTGTCATCTGCATATCTGAGGTAACTGATATTTCTCCCGGCAGTGGGAGAAGCCTTGGGATCCATCAAATGTGAGTCAAAGCTCAGAGTCCCTACCAACCATCTCTGTGACTTCAGACAGATGAGTCATCGGACTTCTACTGACCTTACTTTTCTGTAACACTGGGATATTAACAGCACTCTTCTCACAGTGGTACTGTGAAGCTTACATTCAATAATGTATGGACCACGTTTCCAGGCCACGGAGGAGGCATCATCTGGTAGGTCAGAAAAGCCTGCCTCCAGGGGCCTCCTGATCAGCCCAAGCCCAGTCCCCAGGGTCTTGCATGCCTCTGCTAGGAGATAATCTGAGCTGTCCTCAATGCAGAATTATGTGCTGGGAACCATAAAAGATAGCCCAAGGCCAGACACCCCTGGGCTTGGACCACAATCTGTATTTCTTTTCTTCCATCTCTCCTGCCCCTTCATCTTCTCTTCCTCTTCTTTTGCTTCTTCCTTCCCCTCTTCCTTCTCTCTTCCTTCCTTCTTTCAAAAAAAAAAAATTTACTGAGCACCTACAAGTGAGACATCATTTTTATTTACCCTCCACCCTCTTTTTTTTGGCCATACCATGCGGCTTGAGGGATCTTAGTTCCCTAACCAGGGATTGTACCTAAGCCTGTGAGTGAAGGTGCTGAGTCTTAACCACTGGACCACCTAGGGAATTCCCCAGGCATTATTTTTAGAGCAGAAGATGTAGCAGTGAATAAAACAATGTCTCTATCCTCTGGGGCCTTAAATTCTAGCTGGGGGAGAAAGAGAAAGAAGCAGAGTAGATACTAATTAGGCCTGTGGGGAAACAGCTAAAGAAGGGAGATGGGCAGGGACTCAGAAGGTGGGAGAGGGGGTATTTTTAAGGAGGTTTGTGGGAGACGAACTCGTTGAAAAGGTGAGCCAAGTGGCTCAGATGGTAAAGAATCTGCCTGCCATGCAGAAGACACAGGAGACATGGATTCAATCCCTGGGTCAGAAAGATCCCCTGGAGAAAGGAATGGCAATTCACTTCAGTATTCTTGCCTGGAGAATCCCCATGGACAGAGGAGCCTGTCAGGCTACAGTCCATGGGGTCACAAAGAGTCGGGCATGACTGAGCGACTAACATTTAACATTTAAGCAGAAGCTTGTTGTGAGATTGATTTTCTTGCTGCCAGCAGCATCCTGGTAGTGGCAACATCAAAATCCACTCATCCATTCTGTGTGTAGATACAGTTTGGGGTGCAAAGTACACACCCCTATATATGTAAATGCATATGCGTATGAAGGTGTTGAGTAGATGGGGTCCCCAACAACCCCATTGTGAGCGCAGCCTGGACCCCATGACTGTCTGTCTAGCTGACTGACAACACGGCTCCTCCCTGTCTCCTTCCCCACCAGCTTGGGCACGTCCCTCCCCTCCTGCTTGTAACTGCACACCCACCACCATGGGGGCAACCTCGTCTCTCTTCTCTTAGGTGGTCACTGCAGGGCTGGGGGCTGGGGGGGGGGCCTCTGGTGACTGGATGGAAGAGAGAGGCAGGAACATAAACTTTAGGGTCATTCTCCTACCTTCTCTCACGGCCACATCACTGCCAAGGGGCCTCCATGGATGACATCCACCACCCCTTCTTGCTTCCCACCTTCGGAGAGACCCATTCTTGTTTTCCTCCCAGGCTCCCTTCCCAGCTCCCGGGCTAAAGTTCTTGGGAGATGCAAGTATCCGTTTTTTCTCTCCAGCAAATCTTTCAGCCATCTCTCCATCATCACCACCAAGATATATATCTGCCTTTCCTCACAGAGGCAGAGGGGGGAAAGAGAGAAGAGGGGAAGGAGGGAAGGAAGGAAGAAGGAAGAGAAGGAGAATGAGAAAATGGAGAGAGAAAGAGAAGGAAGAAGGAAAGAAAGAAGGAGGGATGGAGAGAGGAGGAGGAGAGAGGAAATGGAAGAACTGAGCCTTCACAGCCCATGGAGTTACCATCTCTATAAGTGGCCACCACCAGCCTCAGGAACTCTCAAAGGACTGGGGTTTGGCCTGGGGTCATGATGCATAGAGCCTCTTCTAAGGCCCCTTGCTATCTGTTCTGTAGTAAAACAGGAAGAGAGAGAACCTATCAGAGGCAACAGGTGGCAGAGAAGAAGAAGGGGACCAGACAGGTCAGGGAACTAGTTGGGGGTAGGGATCGAAGGAGCAAAGCAAGATGACCAAGGCCTTGGGGCAAGGGGTGGGGAGGTGCAGAGGGTAGTCCGGGAAGGTCTCTTCTGTCAGAGTCCTCTCCAGCTCTCTCCAGCTCTAGCCTTGCAGGGGGCCCTGCCAGGGGCCACAGGACCCCTCAACAGATGCTTGGTGGGTGAGCAGGACAGCCAGCTCGGTGGGCTCATTTCTCAGCCAGAGGGAGGCCCGCCAGCCCTGTACACCCACCAAAGGCGTTGAGTCTCCCACAGGGAGAGGGAAGAATTGCCAAACTCATTTCTTCTCTGAAGTCAAAGAAAACTTAGTATAAACACGGTGGGCTCTTTGAATTATCCACATGAAATGTTTAATGTGTTTAGCCTGGAGCAGAGGAGGTTTAATAAGGAGATGTTCCCATAGTGATTTTATTAAAAATTTTAATAATCAACTACCATTTATCGTATGGTATCCTATCAGCCACAAGGCTCCAGGCACCTTGCCATATGCTCTTCTCCCTGAACCCCTGGAAGGATGCCCCACCCAGACTCACACACACACACACACACACACACACACACTAATACCACCAGTGTTTCAGGAAATTTCTCTGAGACTCATAAACATTAAGGAACTTTCTTAAAGTCATAGAACTAGTAACAGAGTCAGAATTGGAAACCCAGATGGGCTAACTCCAAACCGGGGACCTCCATCACTAAACTAATCCCGCTTCTACTTACACTTTAAGGATGAATCAGACAAGTACATTCAGTCCATTCAGTGCTGTTTTATAATAAGGCAGAATGGGCATCTTGAACCATCTATAGCTTAATTACTTTTTCCTAAAAACCTAAGCAATTCTGCAAGAGTTAGAGCTTCTTCAAAGGTTGAGATATTTCATTCAGAAGTAAGCACCTCATGCCCTGCAAGTACTTTAAAAATCAAGAGGATCTTTTGAAATACATTATGTGTTTTATTTCTAAATGATAATGTATTACCATCACATGACAACAAAGGTACAAATCGAATGATAAAGAAGAATTTATCCTCAATCTCACCTCCCAATTCATTCACTCCTGCCTTCATAGGGAAATCACTAGAGACACAGAACTTGCCAAAAGCAAAATGAAACTAAGTATTTGAAAGCTTCTAAATAGAACTTCTCAAAAGCAAAAAGTTATGGGATGTGTATGTTTCAAACATTTTCAGAAAAAAAAGAAGAAACAGACCCCACATCATTACAACAAGGTTGGGACTTTCCTAAAGAATTTCCCACATGGTTGCTTCAACTCTGCCTGCTCCTCTCAACCTCCATCCCTCTTCTACTTCCAATGCAAGTCCTGCTTTCATTTGCCCCAAACATTAGACTAGGACCTTTCTCCTGGATACTCTAATCACCTCCTACCCTTTCTCTGCTTCTGTTCTATTGTCCTCCTCTCCAATTACCCTCTAACCTTTCAAAAACACGAATCTGACTGTTTCTAGAATAAAGACCTCAATTCTTAACATGGTCTCTGAAGGATATTCTTGGTTGCTTAGCAACCTCTACCTCACTCCTATGAGAAATGTTATCAGCTAGGCCGTGTTGAGGGTTTCCCCTATGGCTCAGCAGGTAAACAATCTGTCTGCAATGCAGGAGACACAAGTTCAATTCCTGGGTCAGGAAGATCCCCTGGAGGAAGGCATGACAACTCACTTCAGTATTCTTGCCTGGAGATGCACATGGACAAAGGAGCCTGGCAGGCTACAGTCCAAAGTGTCACAAAGAGTCAGACATGACTGAACAACGAGGCACACTCAGGGGCTATTATGTTGAGATGCAAGCAATAGAGCAACTGACTCACAGTAGCCTAAGCAATGAAGACCTTAATCAACTCACGCATGCTCCTTGTTTAATGCAGTTGCTCTACAATGTTGTCAAAGTCCCATGATCTTTCTGCTCTCGTCCTCAGCATGTTGGCTGCTGGCCCTCCCATCTCTCACCTCATGAGCACAGAAAGGCTGCTATAGCACCAGATGTTACAACCACATTTAAAAGTAGGAAGCCTGGGGAAGTTGATGAGTGTGGCATTGCTTCAAATGATAGTCTTCTTTAAAAAAAAAATTATTTATATTATTTTTGGCTGTGCTAGGTCTTCATTGTTTTGTATGACTTCTCTACTTGTGGCGAGCAAGGGCTACTCTTTGTAGCTGTGTGCAGGCTTCTCTCATTACAGAGCTCGGGCTCTAGAGCACTCAGGCTTCAGTAGTGATCCACAGGCCTAGTTGCTCCTTGGCATGTGAAATCTTCCCAGATCAGAGATCAAACTCATGTCCCCTGCATTGGCAGGCAAATTCTCATCCACTGTGCCACCAGGGAAGTCTGATCATCTCTTTTTATAAGCAAATAAATATCCCCCAAAAGCCTCCCAGCAGACTTTCTCTTACATGTCACACATCAGTACTGTTTCACTGGGCCCTTTATAAGTACAGTAGAACCTGGTAATGTGAAAATATGGCAAAGGAAAATGACATTATCATGATTGACTTAAATCAGTCATGATTCATCAAGTGAACCACTGGGACTGGAGGGAAGTTTGGAGGAGACATCTAGGAAAGTGATTATTTTCTAGGACAGCATCTGCATGTATCTTGTTCTCTTCTTTAGGATGCAGTCTTGCATGGGTGTAAAGCTCTTCAATCATACAGCCATCTTATTTCCATCCTGATAAGCAGTGATGCAGAGAAGAGGGGCAGAACTAAAAGCATAGATGGAGCCTGTGGTGGGCAGGCCTCTGAGCTGCACCCGTTCCTTGGTCTCTGCCTCCTGGATTCATGCCATTGGGTAATCTCCTCCTCTTGAGTATGGGCAGAACCTAGAGACTCTCTTCTAATGCTCGGAATAGGGCAGAAGTGGTGGTGTATCATTTCTGATATTAGATGATAAAAAGACTGCAACTTCCACCTCAGGTTTTCTCTGTCTATGTCATAGCTCACTTCCACCGGGTGAAACAAGCTTTCATGCTGCCCACAAACCTCTTAGGCTCCAAAATCACTGCAGATGGTGATTGTAGCCATGATATTAAAAGACTCTTGTTCCTTGCAAGAAAAGCTATGGCAAAACTAGACAGCATATTAAAAAGCAGAGATATCACTTTGCTGACAAAGGTCCATATAGTCAAAGCTATGGTTTTTCCAGCAGTCATGTACAGATGTGAGAGCTGGACCATGAAGAAGGCTGAGTGCTAAAGAATTGATGCTTTAGAACTGTGGTGTTGGAGAAGACTCTTGAGTGTTCCTTGGGCAGCAAGGAGATCAAACTAGTCAATCCTAAAGGAAATCTTGAATATTCATTGGAAAGACTGATGCTGAAGCTCCAATACTTTGGCCACCTGATGTGAAGAGTTGACTAATTGGAAAAGACTCTGATATTGAGAAAGACTGAGGACAGGAGGAGAAGGGGATGAAGAGGATGAGACAGTTGGATGGCATCACCAACACAATGGACATGAGTTTGAGCAAACTTCAGAAGATGGTGAAGGACAGGGAAGCCTGGTTTGCTGCAGTCCATAGGGTTGCAAAGAGTCAGAATGAGCAACTGAACAATACAACAAACCTATGGAGAGGCCCAGATGGTAAAGAACTAAGTTTTTCAGTCTAACTGCCTTGGAGAACTGAATAACCACTGCCAAAGCCATTCAACTGATCTTGGAAGCAGATCTTTCAGTCCTAGTCATGTCTTGGGATGACTGGAGCACTGGTTGGTACCCTGGCTGCAGCCCCATGAGAAGTCAGTGGCATCCAACCAAGCCACTCTTAGATTCTTAACCTAGATAAACTGTGAGATAATAAATGTTGTTTTCAGCTGCCTAATTTCAGGGATAATTTGGTACACAGCATTTGTTAACTAACAGCCATTAGATGAGTCGATTCTCAAGCCTGTTTGTGCATATGGCTTCCAGTTACATAAGACAATACATTTTCTTCTTTATTAAGCCAATTTAAGATGTTTCTGTTATGTGCAGCCAATCAAAATTGATCTAATTGATCAAAGCTGATCTAATTGATCAGCTGCATATTATCTTTGCATATTATCTTTCTGTAGCCTGTCTTTCTGGCAGCAACTGAAAACTCTTTCCCATTTTTCTAAAATACTCCAGCCACCAGTCACCATGGACTTCTTTTAATTCCCTGAGTCCATCATGCTCCTTCCCATCTTCTGGGTTTTTACTCACTTTATTCCTGCTAGCCCAAACATTCTCCACTTTATCTTGTTATCTCTTTTTAGGTTTTCAGACTTTAGCTTGTAATTCATTTCCTGGTAAAGTCCCTAACCCCCTCCAAACAATATCATGCCTCTTATTTATCTATTTTGGTTTCGGCTACACTGGGTCTCCCTCGCTGTGTGGGCACTTTCTCTAGCTGGGGTGAGCAGGGGCAGCTCTCTAGCTGAGGATACAAGCTTCTCATTGTGGTGGCTCCTCTTGTTGTAGGGAGCACAGATTCAGTAGTTGAGGCATGTGGGCTCAGTAGTTGTGGCTCTCAGGCTCTGGAGCACAGGCCCAGTAACTGTGGCACATGGGCCTAGAGCGGGCATCAAGCTCATGTCCCCTGCATTAACAGGCAGGTTTTAACCACTGGACCACCAGGACAGTCCAGTATTATGTCCTCTTGCTATGCACCTTCGCAGCACCATGTACATTTTTCCAGGCATTTATCACAGCGATCGTTATGTTTTGTGCCATCCTTTGGGTATCTCTTGTCTGAGGACAGGGCTCATAGCTACTGTAGCTACTCATAGCTGCATAATTACATAGGGTAACACTGGGCCGAGGTGTTCAATATAGTGAGGGAACAGGGCAAGTTCTCAATGAATAATTAATAAGTGAATATATAAGAGCTTTGGAAACATACACCGGTTGCCCTAGAGAAGGACCAAGACTAACTAAGTAGAATAGATTTTGGAGTCATCAGTATAAAATAAATATGTTCACTCTTGGAAGAAAGTGGTCTCCCAGGAAAACTATGTGAGAGTGAAGATGAAACTTGAGGATTTCTATCGTGTGGAGGTTGGGGAGGAAAGAAGCCCCATTAGAGTAGGTCCACAGGCGGTGAGGGAGAAAGTCTAAAATGCCAAAGTCATTTAACCATCATAAGGAACTCAAGTCCTTGAGAAGCAACAAGAGGTGGGACTCTCAGAGCGCCAACCAAGCTAAGGAGGCACGGTGAAGACCAAGCTGGGCTGTCGGTGCTCTTCAGTTTCTAAGTCGTGTCCAACTCTTTGCAACGCCGTGGACTGCAGCATGTCAAGCTTCCCTGTCCTTCACTATCTCCCAGAGTTTGCTCAAACTCATGTCCATTGAGTCAATGATGCCATCCAACCATCATCATGCAGAGAAGCAGCTCAGAGTGCTGGGCCCTGAGTAGGACATATGAGTGGCTCTTGTCCTGGAGTGAGTGGACCAGAATGGTCTTCCCGCTCCTCACACCTGTCCCTGTACCCCTGCGGAGTGGCAGGAATAAGACAGACAGTAGAACTGTAGCACATGGATGGGCTTCCCAGGTGGCGTAGGAACTGCCTACTTATGTAGGAGATTCAAGAGACACAGGTTTGATCCCTGGTTCAGAAAGATTCCCTGGAGGAGGAAATGGAACCCACCCTAGTATTCTTGCCTGGAAAATTTCATCGACAGAGGAGCCACACTCTGATGGGCCACAGTCCACGGGGTTGCAAAGAGTCAGATAGGACTGAGCACACACAGGCACATATATACACACACAGAGCCGTAGTTCTTTGAAAGCAATGACAACCACAGCACACTGTAAATGAAAAGAGATTCTCTTCCAGCACAGATTCAAGTGGCAGCATCCATCAGTGTCCCCCAGGGAAGGCTCTGCCAACCCCAGAAGGGTCATAGAATGATGATGTAATCTGACCTCTCTGCAGATTATTCGGCCTTGCCTCTTTCTCTCTCTTTCTCTTTTCTTAAGATTTGAGACAGGAGTTCAGATTATTTTGAGAATTATTTTACCTTGACTTTTTTTGTTCAGCCCTTGGCTCATACATCTAGCTGAGTCTGAAATCTATGTATTCATTACAACGTCATCTATCTGGCATGACCATGTGAGGGATGAATGTGGATCTGATGAACACAGTGTCTATCTAAGCTAAGAGTTTGAATCAGAAGATGAAATTTCCAGATGACTAAAATTTTCTGCTTGAGCAACAACAATAAAAAAAGAAATCAAGCATTATCAAGTTCAACACCCTCTCACTTTGAATGTAATCTGCAGCTCCTTCCTTCTTTTTCTTTCCTAATGGTAAAGGGGATGTAGGGAAGTAGAAAGATGAGCAAGAGAGAGAGAGAAAAGGGAATGGGGGACATGGTTCAGAGCAGAAACTCCCTGAAGCAGGTGTCAGCAAACGTTTTGCAGTAAAGGGCCAGATAGTAAATATTTCAGTCTCTGTAGAAACTTCTCACTTCTGATGTTGCAGTGTAAAAGCAGCCACAGGCAATACACAACCAAATGTGCACAGCTGTGTTCCAATAAAACTTCATTTATGGTCACTGACATTTGAATTTCACATGATTTTCATGTGTCACAAAATCTTCTTCTTTTGATTTTTTAAGTTTTTTTTTTTTTGTCTAGAGCAGTTTTAGGTTCACAGCAAATGGAGAAGAAAGTACAGAGAATCCCATATACCCCACTACCCACATATGCACAGCTTCCTCTGTCATCAAGATCCCCCACAAATGTGGTCCATGTGTCACAGCTGATGCACCTACCCTGACACATCACTATCATACAGAGTCCATAGCTGACACACAGAATGGTTTACTCTTGGAGTTGTTTATTCAATGGTTGGTTGTTTTTTTTTTTTTTTCAATAATTACAGTAACAATTTTTAGCTTATGTGTGGGCTAAGTTGCTTCAATCGTGTCTGACTGCAGCCCACCAGGTTCCTCTGTCCATGGGATTCTCCAGGCAAGAATACTACAGTGGGTTGCCATGCCCTCCTCTAGGGGATCTTCCAAACCCAGGGATCAAACCCACCTCCCTTATGCCTCCAGCCTTGGGAGGCGTGTTGTTTACCACTGGTACTACCTGGTGAGCCCTTCTTGGTTTATACACCAAACAAATACAAGTAGAAGGTGGGATCTGGTCCACAGGCTGAAGTTTGCTGATGCCTAAACTAAGTGTGAGTTGAAACTACCAAAAGAAGCAAGTCTCTAAGTTTCCCTTCCCGCCTGTCTTCTTCCCTCTACACTCCTCCTTTCACCCCTACAAAGTTCAGATTTTATCCTGTAACATTTATACTGTTCCTCTTAGTTTCTACCTTGGTAGTGGTTCAGTCACTAAGTTTTGTGTCTAACTCTTGCTACTCCATGGACTGTAGCCTGCCAGGTTCCCCTCTCTATGGAATTTTCCAGGCAAAAATACTGGAGTGGGCTGCCATTTCCTTCTGTTCTCAAACAAATACTTACGTTTGCATTTGCGTTCTAGAAATTGGTCCTTAACCACATGTTCACATTCCTGTAACTGAAGGATTAAGGAACATTCAGAGCTTTCTCTAGAGTAAGATTCTTAAGAAAAAGAGAGCAGAGGCAGTAGGACTTATGGGAGAGTAAATGACTTCTAAAAGTCAGCTCTGTTGGGACTTACCTAGTGGTCCAGTGGTTAAGACTGCACTTCCATAATGCAAAGGGCTCAGGTTCAATCCCAGACAAAGGAGCTAAGGTCCCACATGTCATGTGGCCAAAAAGTATAAATAAAGTAAAATAAAATTGGGTCTTAAAATTAAAAATAAAGTAAAATATTTCTTTAAAAATGAAGCTCCGTAAAGTAGGTGCCCTCCCACATTTTTCTCTATCACTGTATTAAGAAGTAAAAATCATTTCTTGCTAACTATAATGCTTAGATTTGGTTTTTAATTTTTCTTACCTATGTAGAATGTTAAGTGATTTTCTCTAAAGCCTAAACATGCTCAGCCACCCCTACTTTTGGATGAAACAAATGGTTAGTATTGCCACTCACAATCAGGGAAAAGTCTTCATAGGTATACTTATTGTGGGCTGATGTCTTTGTCCTTATATTTGTGTAACATAAAGGTCATGGGCATCAGGGAAGTACAAGTGTCTGAAGTGAGACAGGCTTGGGTCCAAACCCAGTTCTGCCACTAATTGTAGGACTTACCATCTCCTTCTTCTTCTTTTTAACAAATATTATTTATTTTTATTCATCTGGCTGCACTGGGTCTTAGTTGTGGCGTTCAGGATTTTAATTCCCTGACCAGGGATGGAACTCGGGTCCCCCTGCATTGGGTATGCAGAGTCTTAGCCACTGAAGCAACAAAGACGTCCAGGACTTACCTTCTTGAAGCTTCAATCCCATCCCTTGGAAGCTGGAAATAATAAAAGCCAATTGTTCTGATGTTTAAATGAGCTAACAAATATGAAATCCTAGTTCACATTAGTGTTCTTTGTCCCTTCCATCTCTGGAGGCTCTCCTTACGCCCTGCTGGTCTACCAAGCCCCCTTGTTTAACAATCAGGAACGACCTTCTATTTTTTACCTGAAGGCAGAGCAAGCAATAAAAAAGCATTCAAAGTGAATCTCCTGCATTGAAGGTTTTTTTTTTTTTTTTTTTTAGCTGTCTCAGAATATTCAACTTGGATTCAATTACTTGCAGCAATAATTAATAGCACATTAGTCCACGAGCCGGCTTTCTAGAAGTAATAAAGCCAAGCAGAACATGAGCTCACGGCTGCTCTTGGCTCTTAAGTCTCTGCTGAGAAGAGGAGTCTGCCAAGGAATGCTGGGGGGAATTATCAGGGGTGAGGGTTTGCCAAAGCAGAATTAGCCAGGCTCTGATGCGTGCGGTGGGCGCCGGGCAGATGGGGAGACGGCTGAGAGTGAAGCAGGAGTCAGGGAGTGGGTGGGGGCTACAGGGGAGGCTTGGAAGAACTGCAGCAAATATGGGCTGGGGTCATGATGGGAAGGGGAGGGGTGCTGAGCCCAGAACTGTGTACTTGAGTTACAGAGGGGCCTTGCTGTACAGCCCTGATTCAGCTGCTGAAGCTAGAAGAGCCTCACCATCAGGTGGCTCTGCCTGCTCACTGTACAGATGACAAAGATGTTGCACAGCCATGTCCAGACCTGTCCATGTTCTGTGAAGAAAGAGCCTCCTTGAATATGGCTCTTCCTAGGGGTCATTCATGGCTTCCCTGGTGGCTCAGACGTAGTCCTCCTGCAACGCAGGAGACCCTGGTTTGATCCCTGGATTGGGATGATACCCTGCAGGAGGGCATGGCTACCCACTCCAGTATTCTTGCCTGGGGAATAGCATGGACAGAGCAGCCTGGTGGGCTACAGTCCATGGGGTTGCATAGAGTTGGACACGACTGAGCAACAATTCATACATCACAGGGGTCATTCAGAGAAGGTAAGTCCAGTGCCTTGGCCTGGCCAAAGTAGAAACAGATGTCCAGAAACTGCTCGGTTCATCTTGTAAATGTCCAACATTACCTGCTTGTCCATCACCCTTGGGCAGAGAGGGCCCCCCCAACACACACACACTCACTTGCTATTGCTTTCTTTTGGGTTGTGAGAGCTGAAGTCAACTGTTAGAGCTTTTAAAAAACAATTTGTTTCTATTGCAACAAATATTTACAGTATTTACTATAGTGAAATAGTAATACTAATAATAAGTGCGTTAGTCATTCAGTCGTGTCCGACTCTCTTGACCCCATGGATGGTAGCCTGCCAGGCTCCTCTGTCCATGGGATTTTCCAGGCAAGAATACTGGAGTGGATTGCCATTACTTTCTCCAGTGACTAATAATGAAACCAGACACCAGTTTGTGGAAATGATCCTTCCACAAAAAGGGTAAGAATTAAATGCCTGTGATTAGCCTAGAGTCTCCCAGTAAGAAGGACCCCTGCTGTTACCTGTGTATTCAGAGCCATGGCCACCCAGCCAAAGTTTTGCCTACCCATCTCCCACCCCTCCCCTGGCTAAACTCCATCTCCCAACCCCACCTTTCTCCCCTCACCATGTATATCCCTCCACACGAGGAAGGAACCTGGCAATGGGAGAAGGTGGTTGCTTGGTTTTTCAGGGGAAAGAGGTGCCAATTACAGCCTTTATTAGACTCACACTGCTGTCTCCCTGCCTCTCGACTGCTGCAGACCACACACACACTCAGTTTTCTTGCTCTGGGACCAGAGGCCTGTGTGGTCCTGCCGACTCACTTATAATAAATCTGTGAGCTTAATAAAAGGCATCACTTCTATCTTTTGATCTCTCTTGAGTTACTCATTAGCTCTGGGTAACACACTTCTTGACTGACAAGCCCTTCTCAGGGAAAATCCAAGCTTGGTGGTTCTTCAAACAAAAAGTGGCGTGGAGAGGTGGTGTGTGTGTGTGTGTGTGTGTGCACGCACATGTGTTCTTATGTTGGGGGTGACATACTGTGTGATTTGTAGGAAGGGAGAAGAGGAGGGAATAGCTTGGATATCCTAGGAGATATTAGGGACAAGGTCTCCATAAGAGATGAACATCACCCAGGGCCAGTGCTGCTGGCAGAAAGTTCTAGAACCCTCAGCCTTTGAGCTCTATAGGCCCCACCTGTTCCAGTCTTCCCTCCTGCCTTCTTTTAATCCTTCTGAGGATTCCATTTCTCCATGGACCCTCTTTATTGACTCCCTGTTAGCACCAAGTCTTTAATTTAATCTGAGTTTGTTTTCAATGCACTAAGGCCATTTTTGTCAGTAAATTCACTGAACGGATCAATACTCCTTTTTCTTTCCCATCTCCCGGCACATCCCAAAATCTGTCATATCAGCCACCATGTGTAGGCGTTGGCTACACTTCCTCTGGGCCAGGTTCTGGGCTGAGCTCTGAAAATGGATTACCCCCATGGGTCTTCACCACTGTCTGAAGTAGAGACAGCTCAGATCTGCATTAACAGTTGAGGAAAGTCAGGCCCAAAGGATGTAAATGAGTTGCCTGAGGTCACACAGCTCGTAGGTATGAATCTCACTCTGGGGCCGTCTAAACCCACAGGTCCTGCCGCAGCCTCCCCTCCCCTTCATGCTGGGCCTCCCTGGGCTGCTCAGCTGCGCCTGCATTCTACACCCCCTCCAGCACCCAAGTTGGAAGTTGAGGTAAAGTTCCCAGGGCTCCAGTCTCCCTGGGACTCACGTCATGCTCACTCCCTCTGTGGGACTTCACCTCAGGCCATGGCTGCTCTGGGAAACCACAGCCACTCGGGGGATGGAGGGGTAGACGCCAGACTCAATATGGACTCACTCACTGTGTGTTGGCGTGCTCAGCTGAGAAAACAAACTTACCAGGCCCGCCATGTTTGGTCCTCTTTACCTCACAGACACAGTCTTCTCTCCAGCCACCCCCACATGAAACCGCAAGCTCAGGGACCACAGGGCCTCAGAAGACAGAGAGGTGAACTGGCCTGGTGGAGGAGGGTGCAGGGGCCTCAGCCGAGGCAGGGTCAGGGCCCAGCCCCGCCCCTCAGCACCTATTTGACCTTGGCTGTGTCTCTCAGGTTCTCTGCTCCGTCTCCTCACACATAAAAGGGAAGTAATAATAATGACTACTTCTTTTTTAAAAATCTTTTTTATACTTAATTTATTGATTAATTTCTAGCTTCGATGGGTCTTCATTGGTGCACATGGACTGTCTCTAGCTGTGGCAAGTGGCGGCTGCTCTTCACTGGGATACTTGGACTTCTCACTGTGGTGGCTTTTCCTGTTTCAGAGCACAGCTCTAGGCGCACAGGCTTCAGTAGCTTCAGCACAAGGGCCTAGTTGCCACATGGCATGTGGAATCTTCCTGGACCAGGGATCAAACCTGTGTCCCCTGCAATGGCAGGTGGATTCTTAACCACTGAACCACCAGAAAAGTCCTCTTTTATTCTTTTTAGTAATTTTTTAAAATTATTATATATTTTACATTGGGCAGTTCAGAAAAGGAAGTAATTGCAATGATTCAAGCACATAAATGATTCAAATTTTAAAAAATCTTATGTAATTACATCTAATCAATAGTAGAACTGTATGTAGACACCAACTGAGCTAAAAAAAATAAGTAAAGTATTTCTATACACTGTAAATCTCAGTGATGAGAAACATGAATGATCAGTTAAGTTGCTTTGCCATTTTTTTTTAAGAAACACGATTCACATTTGCTTCAATCACATACACATTCATTTCAAGTGTTAAATTAGACCACTGATGCTAACAATTTAAACCTATGCTATTGCTATTGCTAAGTCACTTCAGTTGTGTCTGACTCTGTGTGACCCCATAGACGGCAGCCCACCAGGCTCCCCCATCCCTGGGATCCTCCAGGCAAGAACACTGGAGTGGGTTGCCATTTCCTTCTCCAATGCATGAAAGTAAAAAGTGAAAGTGAAGTCGATCAGTCATGTCCGACTTTAGCGATCCCATGGACTGCAGCCTTCCAGGCTCCTCCATCCATGGGATTTTCCAGGCAAGAATACTGGAGTGGGTTGCCATTGCCTTCTCCATTAAACCTATGATCTTAAAAGAAAATCTAGTTTAATACAAAGAAATTTAAGAAGAAAGTGTCAAGACCCTGATCAGAAGTATTCCACACCAGTTGTACCACTCTAGTATACACAAAGGTTCAATTAAGGTTGAGAAAAAAGACTTGATTCTTTTTCTCAAAGAAGGCATGATCCAAGAAATAGGTGAACTACACATTCTATGGAAACCAGCCAGAAATCTATACATTGCCAATAAGGCACTCCTTGCCTTAATAAATACCACTTTCTAAAAGCCTATATGCATGCACACCAAGTCACTTCAGTTGTGTCTGACTCTTTGCAACCCTATGGACTGCAGCCTACCAGGCTCCTCGGTCCGTGGGATTCTCCAGGCAAGAATACTGGAGTGGGTTGTCATACCCTCTTCCAAAAGATCTTCCCGACCCAAGGAAGGAACCCAAATCTCTTGTCTCCTGTACTGGCAGGTGGGTTCTTTACCACTAACACCACCTGGAAAGCCCCCTCAAAAAAAAAAAACCCTAGGTCATGTTATAAAAACAGAACATACAGAGTAATATTTGTGACTACAAGTGTGATTCAATTTTTTCCTTCTATAAACAATATTCTTTGAAATGCTTTGAGGTTCTTTTCTGGTGTGACAAGCTACAGGCATATATTGGATGCTCTACTGATTAACCTTCTCAAAGTATTTTTTGGAAGCAATTGGATGGAGTTGGATTATAGGAGAATCCAGAGTCCAGCTGGCTAGGCAGACTTCTCAATGGGATTCCACAAACTGGAATACCTTCACCAAGCTAGAGTCTCTCCCATGCTTGGGCCCACTGCGAGATTATTGACACTCAAAAGCTTGATGACTCCATCGGGGTCAGTTATGAAGAGACCTCTTAGTGCAAGGACAGGACCTTCTAACAAATAGCACACCCTAGTCTCGGGAAGTTTGTTTAGTCATATCTGACAAGAGCATGATGTTCATGTGGCCCAAACCACCATTCTTCCTCAGTGTATTTATCTGGGCCAGGTGGCTGAAGTGGGAATCTACCTGACACTGCAATGATTCTACATTATGAAATTCACTGGCTTTGTCACTAAAAGCAGTAATTTCCATAGGACACACAAAGGTGAAATCCGAAGGATGGAAGAAGAGCACCAAATATTTCCCCTTAAAGTCATCAAGGCTTGGACTTCCCTGGTGGTCCAGTGGTTGGGAATCTGCCTGCAAATGCAGGGGACATGGGTTCAGTCCCTGCTCTGGAAAGACTCCACCTGCTGCTGGTCAGCTAGCTCATGCACCGAAACAAACAGTAGGAGCTGCTGCTACAAGTAGAGAAAGCTCACAAGCAGCAGTGAAGACCCAGTAGAGCCAAAAATTGATTAATTTATTTAAAAAATTTAAAGTCATCAAGGCTTAGTTCTTTGAATGCTCCACTGATAACAGCTATACCCTTTCAGTAGGATGCATGCTGGGTGACAGCAGGAGCATGGCATAAGGTCTGCAGAAGCAGGAATGTCCCAAGGAATGGCACCCACATGTCTGACAATCGAAACCCAGAGCTACCTTCCCACACGGCCACCATCTTCAGTGTCAATAATGCCTACTTTATATTAAGTGAGATAATCCATGTAGAAAAGCCCGGCAAAAGGAAAAGTCTTTTTTTCAAGGTGAGCTATTATTAGTGTCATGGGTTGAATTGAGTCCCCTCAAAGTTATGCTGGAAGTACCCATGAATGTGACATTATTTGGAACTAAGGTCTTTGTAGATGTAATCAATCTAAAGTGAGGGCATTTGGATGGACCCTAATTCAATATGGCAGATGTCCTTATGAGAAGGAGAAATTTGGACACGGATGTACATAGGATGGAGAACCCCGAGTGAAGACACAAACCTAGAGGGAAGGTGGCCATACGAAGACAGAGACAGTAACTGGAGTGATGCTGGCACGAGCCAATGAAACCCTGGAGCTACCAGAAGCTGGAAGAGGCAAGAAGGACCTTTGTCTTGAGGTTGAAGAAGCAGCACGGCCCTGCTAACATCTTGAATTCAAACTTCTAGCTTTTAGAACTATGAGAAGATAACTTTCTCTTATCTAAAGCCATTCATTTTGTGACTTTTTTACAGCAGCCCTGAACGAAGCCCAGGCAGCTCAGTGGTAAAGAATCCACCTACCAATGCTGGAGACATGGGTTCGATTCCTAGATCAGGAAGATCTTTCAGAGAAGGAAATGGCAGCCCACTCCAGTATTCTTGCCTGGAAAATCCTGTGAACAGAGGAGCCTGGCAGGCTACAATCCACAGGGTCACAAAAGAGTCAGACATGACTTACTGACTAAACAACAACAAAACTAATACAATTAGCATTAAAAAGATTGCTGGTCTGGGAGACCCAAGACTTCTTTCCTAGTTTTGACCTTGTTCTAAATAGTTTTGTAAACTTGGGCAAATTATAAAGGCATCGATTGTTAGAGCTGAAAAAAACCTGAGGACCAGGGGAAGAAACCGAGGCCCACGAAGGGGAGGGACAGGCACATAACCCCAGAGAACCTCAGTGACTTCATCTGTCAACAAGAGATAATTATCCCCACCCCACTTGCTCTGCCCAGCTGTGGTTGACATGTCAATAAGATCACCTGGGTAGACCAGTTGCCACCACAATCTCAGCAACACATATGCACACACACACACACACTACTGTCTGCCTTCAGAGGAGCACCCTTGTTGGTTTCCCAGGATTCTGGTCGATTCGGAGAAAGGAGCCAAGCCAATGATGAGCTATTTGAAGCAGATGGACTTGATAAAGGTGTCTGGGTACCCATGTGACCATGAACCCAGTGGTTAGGTAAGGAGGGAGAAGCTGGGTAAATGTGTCAGTGTGTCCTTTGAGAGGCAGTGCAAACAGCATCTATTGACATCAGTGAAGGAAGGTTTGGTCTCTCAGGGAAGAAAGTGATGAATCAGGACATCTGGATTCTGCACCAGGTGTTGCTGCCTGACTCACTATGCATCCCTGGGCAAGTCTCTTACCCTCTCTGGGCCTTTCCATATCTGTCTATACAATATGAAGCTGGGACCTGCTCCCAGATCTCTGTGACTCCAGAATCTCTGATCTTAACCATCATCTTACACTGCCAAAAGAGATGAAAGCAACCGGTCAGTCCAGGGAGTACAGAGTGTCAGTAGGGCATTATGTACATATGCATAATCTATGTTCTAAAGTCACAGAGCTGACAGCATCAGAAGGTGATCTGGCCCAACCTGCCAGGTGATAGCCCTCCTAAGTGGATGTTGGAATAGCTTCTGGATACTCCAGTGATGTTTTCCTTATTCTCTTGAGCATACTCATTCTGCCAGCATGAAAAACAATCTTCCTTATATGAGGAAGTGATGAATATAAGGATTATGCTCAGTTTCTCAGTCATGTCTGACTCTTTGCGACCCCATGGACTGTAGCCCACCAGGCTCCTCTGTCCATGGAATTTCCCAGGCAAGAATACTGGAGTGGGTTGTCATTTTCTCCTCCAGGGGATCTTCCCGACCCAAGAATCAAACCCATTTGTCTTATGTCTCCTGTATTAGTAGGTGGATTTTTTTTTTTTTTTTTTTTCTTTATCACTACTGCTACCTGGGAAGCCCAAATATAAAGATTACGAGTTTACAAAACCAATTCGAAGTCAAGCTGGGTTCCGCCATGTTTTTTAGCCTGTATGACTTTGGGCAAATCACTTTGCCTTTGCTAAGACTGATGTGGAGACTTTGCAGTCACCGTGAGGGTGAAGCAAGGGAAGACTGTGACAGCTCTTGGCAACCCTGGAACACAGCATGTGCTCAGGAAATGTAGGCTTTCCCTCCGTTGTGTTCATCTAGAGTCAAACAGATTTACCTAGTCTTTGTACTTCTGAAAGTTCTTCAGCTGTCTAAAAACGACTCTAAAGTGGTTCCCCAACCCTTAGCATTTTCACCTTTCTCTCCATCATCATCTTCATCATTGCCATCAACACCATTACCTTTTATTATCATCATCGCCAACAGCTTCCTCACCATCATCTTTAGTCATCAACTCCTTTTTTTTTTTTTCCTATTGTACCATTCGGCTTGTAGGATCTTAGCTCCCCAAAGGGAAAGTGAAAGTCACACAGTCAGGTACAACTCTTTGCTATTCCATCTACTATACAGTCCATTGAACTCCCCAGTCCAGAATATTGGAGTGGGTAGCCTTTCCTTTCTCCAGGGGATCTTCCCAACAAGGATTGAACCCAGATTTCCTGCATTGCAGGTGGATTCTTTGCCAGCTGAGCCACAGGGAAGCCCAAGAATACTGGAGTGGGTAGCCTATTTTCCCAACCCAGGAATAAACAAGGGTCTCCTGCATTGCAGATGGATTCTTTACCAACTGAGCTATGAGAGAAGTCTAGCTTCTCAAACAGGGATTGAACCTGAGCCCTCAGCAGTGAAAGTTGGGAGTTCTAACCACTGGACCACCAGGGAATACCCCATCATTATCATCTTTTATTATTATCATCCTCATCATCGCATCACACACATGAGTTAATACCAGAATTTATCATGTATTCTTACAGGTGTGGCCAGTGGATCCTTCAACAATCAGTGAACTAAATATTTTTCTCGTTTTGTAAATGATGAAACTGCATCTCGGAGAACTAAGCTGACTTTCTCAGACTGACACAGATAAAGGCATCAAAGACAGAAACCTAACCTACGTTTCATGATGCCGAATCTTAGGACAGTTCCTCTGATGGCACTACTGTTTGGGTTTTTTTTTTTTTCATTTTTTTCAGCTGTTTTTATTTTTTAATGTGGCTGCATCCAGCATGACTCTCATCCATCCACCCATGACTCTTCTTTGTGGTGCAGGCTTCTCTAGTTGTAGCACACAGGCTCTCTAGTTTTGGCACCTGGGATCCAGAGAACAGACTTAGGTGCCCGACAGCCTATGGGATCTTAATTCCCCAGGCCAGGGACCAAACCCATATCCACTGCATTGGAAGGTGGATTTTTAACCATTGGACCACCAGGGAAGTTCTGGAATTACTGTTTTTAGCAAATGTAACACCCAGACAGCTCAGGTTATACAAGGAATGAGGTGGGACCCTCCATGTGTTTTCCAGTGAGGTTTGATATTCTCCATTATGTTTTTGTGCAACTGACTTCTCAAACTTAAAGGGGAAATTTTGTGCTTG
The DNA here is from genome assembly GCA_006408695.1 of Aepyceros melampus. Lineage (NCBI taxonomy): Eukaryota > Metazoa > Chordata > Mammalia > Artiodactyla > Bovidae > Aepyceros > Aepyceros melampus. Next base: position 75,246 of record SJXQ01001066.1, read on the forward strand.
AGTGTGTGACTGTGTATGTGTGTGCATGTATGTGTGTGTGTGTGAGAGAGGGGATGTAGGTGTCCCTGGAAACCTCTGGAGCTGTGCTCCTGCCAAGCAGACTTGGGATTCAGCCCACACCTGTGAGATTTGGATGTCTTTTGTCCCCTGAGAGTCTCACTCCGCCTGGCTAACCAGGCAGAGCTTCCTGCTGCCTCCTTTCAGGACGCAGTTCAGACCAGAATATTAATGGAGATTACAGCAGGGAGAAGAAGTGATCTGAGCGAGGGAGAGGGCTGCTAGGCAGGAAGCTTGGCATCCTGGTGGGATCTTTCCATACATGATCTCGAACCACTTGTTTGGAAACAGTATGTGATGCAGGGGGGCCCTTCCCTGGGGTGTCTCAAGCTAGTCTATATCCTCTCCCCAGGTTGTTCCTAGGACAAATCATCTCATACCTTTTTCAGGTAACACATCTTTTTTTCCCCTCATGCATATCAAACTCTGATTACTACAGAGTGACCCTACAACCCAGTTTGACTGAGACAGTCAGGTTTACATCTACTGTCCTGACATTTTACTATCTGTCACCATCAAAAGTGAAAGTCGCTCAGTCATGTCCGACGCTTTGTGACCCCATGGATTGTACAGTCCATGGAATTCTCTAGGCCAGAATACTGGAGTGGGTAGCCATTCCCTTCTCCAGGGGATCTCCCCAACCCAGGGATCGAACCCAGATCTCCTGCATTGCAGGTGGATTCTTTACCAGCTGAGCCATCAGGGAAACCCTGGTCACCATCAAAAGTGTCCCTATTTGGATTTTCTTCCAAGAATAAGCATCAAAGAAGACAGGGAACAAGGGCTACCACATGTGGGAGTTGCCATGTAGATTACTGGGAAGAGCATTAGACTCGGAAGCAAAGGAGGGTTAGACCACTTTCTACCTAAGTAGGACTCAGATGTGTCCTCTGTAAAATGGGCATAATCATACCCACTTCCCAGGGTTTTTGATGGTGAATGGCCTTAGTGGGCTCTGTTCTCTGCAGTCATCACCTTGAGTTATCTGTTTTACCTTCACTTTTCAGTTACAATTGAGCCTGTTTTTCTTCAGGATTTTTGAATGTCTGGTCACATGAAATCAGTGGAGACTTTGGGCCAGCCAGGGTCAGGGTCTGGTTACCTTTAGGATCTGCTCAGAGCTGTAAATGATCCCTGGAAAAAAATTCAACCCATGTTTCAGTGCTGTGCCAGCTGGGACAGCCACACCCTAGGAACTGCTAATTTGGTGGATGGATTTGGAACTGGAAAATTAGAAAAATCATTTACTTGTTGGAAGTTTAGAATATGAGAGGCAATAAGCAGAAAGTGGTATTAGGAGGTGGATTAACTACACTAAAGGACCGAATGTCTGTCAGGGAGGAAGATACTGGAGTAAACCCTGTGAAGTCATTCCCCTGGAGAGCCTGGCTTAGAAGATTCTCTCCAGCCTGTTTCCTGAGCCCAGCACTGCTCCCCAAGCCCTACATTACTGAGTTTCAAAGGGGCCCCCAGGTGCCACTCTCCTGCTCCCTTCCACTGCTGGTGGTTGACAGGGACACTCGTCAGTCACGATCTGGCCTGCCAGCTATGCTGCATCTTTTCCAACCATACAGCACCTGAGCACCTAAGGCCACGACTATAGACACACCTCTGAGACCACCGCAATAAAACAGATATTGTAATCAAGCAAGTCCCATGGATTTTTTGGTTTCCCAGTGCATTTCAAAGTTATGTTGGGTTTCTGCTTCCCTGGTGGCTCAGATGTAAAGAATCTGCCTGTAATGCAGGAGACACAGGTTGGATCCCTGTGTTGGAAAGATCTCCTGGAGAAGAGAATAGTTCCAGTATTCTTGCCTAGAGAATTCCATGGACAGAGGAGCCTGCTGGGCCACAGGCCATGGGGTCTGAGTGACTAACACACTTTCCCTATTCTTTAGCGGTAAAGAATCCGCCTGTCAATGCAGGAGACATGGCTTCAATCCCTGATCCAGGAAGACTCCACGCGCCTTGGAGCAGCTAAGCCCCTGTGCCACAATTACCGAGCCTGTGCTCTAGAGCCCGGCAACCACAACTACTGAGCCCACGTGCCAGAACTAGTACAGCCAGCATGCCCTGGAGCTCACGCTCTGCAACAAGAGAAGCCCCCACAATGAGAAGCCCTAGCTCTGCAACTAGGGAGTAGCCTCCATTCGCTGAAACAGAGAAAAGCCCGCGCAGCAGTGAAGACTCAGCACAGCCAAAAATAGTTATTTTTTAAAGTTCTATTAGTAGACCATTGTATGATGTGTACAAAAGCATTATGTCTAAAAACTAGGTACATACCTTAATTGAAAAAATCTTTATTGCTAAAAAATGTTAACCATCATCTGAGCCTTCAACAAATCATAATTTTTTTGCTGGTAGAGGGTCTTGTCTTGATGTTGGTGGCTGCTAACTGATCAGGATGGTGGTTGCTGAAGGCTGGGGTGGCCGTGACATCTTCTTAAAATAAGACAACAATGAATTTGCCACATCAATTGACTCTTATTTTCATGAATGATTTCTCTGTAGCATGCATTGCTTTCTAATAGTGTTTTACCCACAGGAGAACTTCTCTCAAAGTTGAAGTCAGTCCTCACAAACCCTGCCACTTTTTCATCAATAAGTTCATGTAATATTCCAAATCCTTTGTTATCATTTCAACAGTCTTCACAGGATCTTCACTGGGAGTAGATTTCATCTCAAGAAACCACTTTCTTTTCTCATTTCCTAGAAGCAGTTCCTCATCTGTACAAGTGTTATTATGAGATTGCAGCAATTTAGTCACATCTTCAGTTTCCACTTCTAATTCTCTTAGTATTTCCATCACAGCTGCAGTTACTTCCTCTACTGAAGTCTTGAATCCCTCAAAGTCATCCGTAAGGATTGGAATCAACTTCTTCCAAACTCCTGTTTGTGTTGATATTTTGACCTCTTCCCACAAATCACAAATGTTCTCAATAGAGTCAAGAACAGTTCATCCTTTTCAGTAGGCTTTTTGTGTTTTTGCTCTTAAACTTATTAATATATATTCATCTCATGCATAATAAGATAAAGATTAAAATATTCATGATAAGAGAAAAAACACCAAGATGTATTTTCCTATATCAAAATGCCAAAAATAAACAACTTCAAACGGAGAATAAATTTTACAATATCTACCTAAATAACCAATACATGGGCTCCTTAACCCATCAACTCTGTTTTAAGAACTTATTCCACATGAATAAAATAATATATATTGCTATTGTTGTTTAGTTGCTAAGTCATGTCCAACTCTTTGAGACCCCATGGATTGTAGCCCACTAGGCTTCTCTGTCTGCGGGAATTCCCAGGCAAGAATACTGGAGTGGGTTGCCATTACCTTCTCCAGGTCCAGTAGGTTTTCCAATGATTCTGCCCATATCCATCACTATCTCTGGCATCCACAGCATTATGAAATGTATTTCCTAACTAATAAGACTCAGAAGTAGAAATAACTCCTTGCAGAATGGATGTTGTATTAGCAGGTAGGAAAACAAAATTTATCTCATTATGCACTTCCATAAGGGCTCTTGGCTGATCAGGTGCATTGTCAATGAGCCGGAATATTTTGAAAGGAATCTTTCTTTTCTTAGCAGTAGATCTCAACAGTTGGCTTAAAATATTCAATAAACCATGTTTCAAACAGATGTACTGTCTGAGTGTTGTTCTATTTAGGTTTTGTTCTATTTATAAAGCACAAGCAGAGCAGATTTAGCATAATTATTAAGGGCCCTAGGATTTTGGGAAATCAATAAATGAGCATTAGCCTCAAGTCACCACCTGCATTATTCCTTAATAAGAGAGTCAGCCCCTTTAAAGCATTGAAGCCAGGCATTGATTCTCTAGCTCACTGACTGGTCTCTAGCTATGAAAGTCTTAGATGGCATCTTCTTCCAACAGAAGGCTGTTTCATCTACATGGAATATCTGTTGTTTAGCATAGCCACCTTCACTAATGATCTGAGCTAGATCTTATGGATAACTTGCTGCAGCTTCTGCATCAGCACTGGTTGCTTCACTTTGTACTTTTACATTACAGAGACGTCATCTCTCCTTAAACCTCATGGACCAGCCTCTGCTAGTTTCACACTTTTCTTCTGCAGCTTCCTCACCAGTCTCAGCCTTTACAGAACTGAAGAGCAGTAGGGCCTTGCTCTGTATTAGGCCTTGACTTAAGGGAATATTAGAGCTGGTTTGATCTTTACCCAGACCATTAGAACTTCTTCCACATCAGCAATAAGGCTTCTTTACTTTCTTATCATTTGTGTGTTCACTGGAGCAATGCTTTTCATTTCCTTCAATAACTTTTCCTTTGGCCCATGATGCCTAGCTTTTAGACTATCATGGCTTTCAATATACCTTCCTCACTAAGCTTAGTCATTGCTAGCTTTGCTTTGAAGTGAGAGATATATGACTCTTCCTTTCACTTGAAAACTTAAAGGCCTTTAAAGGGTTATGAGTTGGCCTAATTTCAATACTGTTGTGTCTCAGGGAACAGAAAGGCCCAGGGAGAGGGAGAGAAAGGGACAATGACCAGCCAATGGAACAGTCAGAACACACGCACACACACAACATCAATCCATTAAGTTCACTCCTTATATGGGCATGGTTCATGGCTTCAAAACAATTACAATAGTCACATCAAAGATCAATATCACAGATCACCCTCACAAATGTAATAACGAGAAAGTTTGAAAGTGAAAGGGTTAGTCGCCCAGCCTTGTCCAATTCTTTGCAACCTCATGGACTGTGCCACCCCTAGGCTCCTCTCTGCCCATGAAATTCTCCAGGCGAGAATACTGTAGTGGGTAGCCATTCCCTTCCCAGGAGATATTCTAAACCCAGGTTTTGAATCCAGGTCTCTCACATTGTAGGCAGATTCTTTACTATCTGAGCCACCAGGGAAACCCTGAAAAAGTGTTAGAAATACTGTGAGAATTACCAAAACATGATATAGATCAAAAGTGACAAAATGCTATTATAAAAATGGTGCCAATAGACCTGCTCAACACAGGGTCATCACAAACCTTCCATTAAAAAAAAAAAAAAGATATCTACAAAGTGCAATAAAACAAGGTACCCCTGTACTCAGAGCCACAAATGTTTCCAAATGCAGAAAGTATTACCAGGCCTTGTTTAGGCTGTTTTCTTTTCTGAACAAGTCCTGGTTTTCCCCACCATGTGAATGCAGTCATCTTTTTAAAAAATATATATTTTTCATCTGTTGGCTGTGCTGGGTCTTACTTGGTGGCACATGGGATCTATAGTCATGGCTTGTGAATTCGTAGTTGCATCATGTGAGATCTAGTTCCCTGACTAGGGATCGAACCCAGGCCCCTTGCATTGGGAACTCGGAATCTTAGCCACTGGACCACCAGGGAAGTCACTGCAGCCACCTTTCAACACACACACACAAAAAAAGATTATTGATCTTTAAACTCTCCAGGCCATGTGAATCATTCCTCCCCTACTACTTCATTGTGAGTTTAATTTTCTTTGCAATCATGGCCATACTTTAGGGGTGTTAGGTAGTTAGAATAGAAAAAGGAGTCTAAATTGGCAGCATCTAAAAGACAAAGAATGAGATAAAGCATGAGTAAAGGGAACAAAGGAAAAATCCGTGGACCTGAGTAGGAACCTCAGGTGAAACAAACGTGCACCCTTCCTGACTGATGATGGGGGCTCGCCCCAATTTGCTTAGGGCAAGCTGAGATGGGGGCAGGAGACAAAAAGTATAAAAAGAAGGAGACAAGATGAGTTGAGGTCTCTCCTCCAGGGTCAGCTTGCCCTCATGCCTTGGGGGTGTACTATCCTCTATTTACCAAATAAAACTCTGAGCTGTAACCAAGCTATAACATCGATCTGTCATTTCAAATCTTTGCTGCAGTGAGACTTAACTGAGGAAACTGCACACTCTTGCAACAGAGGGAACTGCCTCTGTGTGTGTCCCCTCCATTCTGTGAGCTCTGGGAAGGGAGGTGCTGTCCCCACCCAGCTTTGCATTTCCAGTGACTCACACAGTGGGGTTCAAGTTAACCCCTTTAAGACTCTTCTCAGGACACAAGGTACTTTGACTCTTCTATTAGTTAGGGTTCTGCAGACAAACAGAACAAATATATTCATTATGTATAGAGATGTAGAGCTTCCCTTGTGGCTCACAATAAAGAGTCTGCCTGCAATGCAGGAGATGCGGGTTCAGTCTTGGAGTCAGGAAGATACTCTGGAGAAGGAAATGGCAACCCACTCAGTATTCCTGTCTGGGAAACCTCATGGACAGAGGAACCTGGAAAGTTACAGTCCATGGGCTTGCAAGAAAAGTGGGACATGACCTAGCAACCAAACAACAACCAAATATAAAGACAAGGGTGACACATGACCCAGAGAAGCTGACACATGAAATGAACCATCACAACTCCTCTGCAAAGCTGGATACTGTTTAGAGGTAATCAGCATCCATTCCCTCCCACTTCTAGCCTCTTGAGTACACTGCAGACTCAAACCTGAGAGCTGTGTTTCCCAGATTCCTTTGCCAGCAAGGATATTATTAAGGTTCAGGTTCTGCCAATGGATCAAACTGCAAGAGATTTGGAAGCAAGGTAGAGACGTCCTCTGTCCAGCACCAGGGACAGAAGAATAAACTTCTGCAGATGTAGTTTTACAGTGACTGCTAGATTCCTATCCTCTTATGTCAGCTGTGCTGGCAGCACTGTAAGCAGATAGGGGTGAGGGCCCCTGTGAAAGAGAACCAGACATGGCTTTCTTGACAGAAGAAAAGCCATTTTTGGCCTAAGGCATTTCATGATCTAATCCTGGCCTCTCACTGTTTCCATTGTTTCCCCATCTATTTGCCATGAAGTGATGGGACCAGATGCCATGATCTTAGTTTTCTGAATGCTGAGTTTTAAGCCAACTTTTTCACTCTCCTCTTTCATTTTCATCAAGATGCTCTTTAGTTCTTTGTTTCCTGTCATAAGGGTGGTATCATCTGCATATCTGAGATTATTGATATTTCTCCCTGCAATCTTGATTCCAGCTTGTGCTTCACCCAGCCCAGCATTTCTCATGATGTACTCTGCATATAAGTTAAATAAGCAGGGTGACACTATACAGCCTTGATGTACTCCTTTCCAATTTGGAATCAGTTTGTTGTTCCACGTCCTGTTCTAACTGTTGCTTCTCCGCAATGGCGACAATGGAAACAGTGAGATACTTTATTTTGGGGGGCTCCAAAATCACTTTCAGATGGTGACTGCAGCCATGAAATTAAAGACGTTTGCTCCTTGGAAGGAAAGCTATGACCAATCTAGACAGTATATTATAAAGCAGAGACATTGCTTTGCCAACAAAGGTCTGTCTAGTCAAAGCTATGGTTTTTCCCAGTAGTCATGTCTGGATGTGACAGTTGGACTATAAAGAAAGCTGAGCACCGAAGAATTGATGCTTTTGAACTGTGGTGCTGGAGAAGACTCTTGAGAGTCCCTTGGACTGCAAGGAGATCCAACCAGTCCATCTTAAAGGAAATCAGTCCTGAATACTGTTTAGAAGGACTGATGCTGAAGCCTGAAACTCCAATACTTTGCCCATGTGATGTGAAGAACTGATTCATAGGAAAAGACCCTGATGCTGGGAAAGATTGAAGACAGGAGGAAAAGGGGATGACAGAGGATGAGGTGGTTGAATGGCATCACTGACTCAATAGACATGAGTTTGAGTAAGCTCTGGGAGTTGGTGATGGACAGGGAAGCCTGGTGTGCTGCAGTCATGGGGTTGCAAAGAGTCAGAAATGACTGGGCAACTGAACTGAACTGAACTGAATCTTGGCCTTAATGCTTGTCCTTGAACAAGTCTCGGTGATTAACAATTTTAGGGGAACAAAAGAATGCATGAGCAAAGGAAAAGCAGTCAAGAAACAATAGCTGAGTGATAAAACAGAGCCCTAGTTCCTCCTGAAAGAACATACATCACAGTCTGATACTTACCTTTGAGTTCTGCAGGCAACTCCACTCAAATGGAGGAGGGAATGACAATGTTGACCTTTTCTGATACTTGTGACTTCATTCAACTACAGCTTGAACTCTGTCAGCTTTTGTCCGAATTCCATGCTGAAATCTCCTCCGCTCAAGCACCTTCATGAATATGCACGTCAGTTCAGTTCAGTCACTCAGTCGTGTCCGACCCTTTGCGACCCCATGAACTGAAGCACGCCAGGCTTCCCTGTCCATCACCAACTCCTGGAGTTCACTCAGACTCACGTTCATTGAGTCCGTGATGCCATCCAGCCATCTCATCCTCTGTTGTCCCCTTCTCCTCCTGCCCCCAAGCCCTCCCAGCATCAGGGTCTTTTCCAATGAGTCAACTCTTCGCATAAGGTGGCCAAAGTACTGGAGTTTCAGCTTTAGCATCATTTGGAGTTTACATCAATTTCTATTTTGTTGGAGACTTTTAAAGATCACTGTACTTGGGGATATGGTGATTTCTTGCTAGTGTTGAGCATATAATGAATTTCAAGGATTTTACAAACAATAAAGTAGGTCTATTTTTTAAAAAAATGTTCTACTTATGTCTATAGACTTTTCTAAGATCACAGAGAAATTAAAGTTTAATGCCACAGGTTGACTAGGAATATCTTTATATGTCCCCTTCAAGGATCACTGCTTTATGGTGAAGGGGCTTGTGTAACTCAATGAAGCTATGAGCCATAGCATGCAGGGCCACCCAAGACAGATGGATTATAGCAGAGAGTTCTGACAAAACGCGATCCACTAGAGGAGGGAACGGCAAACCACCCCAGTATACTTGCAGTGAGAACTTCTTGGCAGGAAACAATGACAAGCCTAGACAGTGTGTTGAAAAGCAAAGATGTTACTCTGCCAACAAAGGCCTGTATAGTTGAGACTATGGTCTTCCCAGTAGTCATGTAAGGTTGTGAGAGCTGGACAGTGCAAAGGCAGAACGCTAAAGAATTGATGCCTTCCAGCTGTGGTGCCAAAGTATTGGAGTTTCAGCTTTAGCATCAGTCCTTCCAATGAACACCCAGGACTGATCTCCTTTAGGATGGACTCATTGGACCTCCTTGCAGTCCAAGGGACTCTCAAGAGCCTTCTCCAACACCACAATTCAAAAGCATCAATTCTTCAGTGCTCAGCTTTCTTCACAGTCCAAGTCTCACATCCATACATGACCACAAGAAAAACCATAGCCTTGATTAGACAGACCTTAGTCGGCAAAGTAATGTCTCTGCTTTTGATTATGCTATCTAGGTTGGTCATAACTTTCCTTCCAAGGAGTAAGTATCTTTTAATTTCATGGCTGCAGTCACTATCTGCAGTGATTTTGGAGCCCAGAAAAATAAAGTCTGACACTGTTTCCACTGTTTCCCCATCTATTTCCCATGAAGTGATGGGGCCAGATGCCATGATCTTCGTTTTCTGAATGTTGAGCTTTAAGCCAAACTTTTCACTCTCCTCTTTCACTTTCATCAAGAGGCTTTTTAGTTCCTCTTCACTTTCTGCCATAAGGGTGGTGTCATCTGCATATCTGAGGTTATTGATATTTCTCCCGGCAATCTTGATTCCAGCTTATGTTTCTTCCAGCCCAGTGTTTCTCATGATGTACTCTCCATAGAAGTTAAATAAGCAGGGTGACAATATACAGCCTTGATGTACTCCTTTTCCTATTTAGAACCAGTCTGTTGTTCCATGTCCAGTTCTAACTGTTGCTTCCTGACCTGCATATAGGTTTCCTGCAAGAGGCAGGTCAGGTGGTCTGGTATTCCCATCTCTTTCAGAATTTTCCACAGTTTATTGTGATCCACACAGTCAAAGGCTGATGCTGGGAGGGATTGGGGGCAGGAGGAGAAGGGGACGACAGAAGATGAGATGGCTGTATGGCATCACTGACTCGATGGACATGAAGTTGATGATGGACAGGGAGGCCTGGCATGCTGCGATTCATGGGGTCACAAGAGTCGGACATGACTGAGCGACTGAACTGAACTGAACTGTGGTGCCAGAAAAGACTCCTGAAAGTCCCTTGGACAGCAAGGAGATCAAACCAGTCAATCTTAAGGGAGGTAAACCCTGAATATTCACTAGAAGGATTGAGGCTGAAGCTGAAGCTCCAATATTTTGGTCATCTGATGTGAACAGATGACTTATTGGAAAAGTCCCCGATGCTGGGAAAAATTGAGGGCAGAGGAAAAGAGGGCATCAGAGGATAAGATGGCTGGATGACATCACCAATGCAACGAACATGAACTTGGGCAAACTCTGGGTGGTGAGGGACAGAGAGGCCTGGCCTGCTGCAGTCCATGGGTTCACAAAGAGGCAGACATGACTGAGCGGCTGAACAACAGCAACACCTATATATGTATCCTCCAAGCAGAAATACTCACTACCCTGTAAGTGCTGAAGAAAACATACACTCATGCACACACAGGCAATCTAGACCCACATGTAAATTTTACACTTAAATACATACAGTTTTGGTTCGGACATTTGACAAAATAAAGTTTCCACTTTATCTATGACAAACAAATTGCATTGAAAGGACAGTCATCCCATTCATAAAAGAAATACTCAGCTTTGGAGAAGGGCTCAGAAGTATCTGAAACGTGAAACGCTTGTGAAATTGATATTCAGTAGAATGGCACTGAAAATGTGTACATTAGGGAGGAAAGACAATGAATCCTGTTGAAAGGAAGACTTCATCTGATTTGGCACACCATTTAAGTTTCTTTGGACTTCCCAGGTGGCGCTAGTGGTACGACTTTTTCTGGACATTTTCTCTCTGCTATTTTGAAGATTGGACACTATGTTATGGACGATTTAGTTTCTTCCTGTGAATGGCTAAGTCAATTGTTCTGCTATTTTTTTCAGCTTTTTAGAACAGGAATGCTAACAACCTCATAGCACTGTAGCTAGGATGAGTTGAGATAATACTCATGTGAGCAGAGCACTGTTCTACCTCACATATAATAGATAGATCTCAGTAACAACTTGCCTTCTTAGTGTTCATAAGGATGACTGGATATTGAACGAATGCAGGCTCCTGAAGTCGTCTGTGTTCTAATTTTCTTCCCAGTTCCCTGAGCAGCCCATCTTGGCTCTGAATCACTCTCTGGCACTCCCTGAGTACCCTCATTAAGGCAAACAACTCCCTTCATCAACTTCCAGTCTCAATTCTCACCATTACCCCACCTGGCTATTTCTCCCAGTCTTACTTTGGCTTCATAAGAGCTCCTGGCATAGGCTGAGCCAGCCTCTCTCATGAGACACATCAGAGGATTCTATAGTTTCCCTGTTAACCTGTTGGTCTCCTATTTATCCATCTTTGTATCTCCAGTGTCTACTGTAATCATCTGACACTCTTGAGAGATGCATTCTGCATGCTTGCATGCTGAGTCACTTCTGTTGTGTCCAACTCTTTGCAACCCAATGGACTATAGCCCACCACTATTGTCCATGGAATTTTCCAGGCATTTTCCAACCCACTGGAGTGGGTTCCCATGCCCTCTTCCAGGGGATCTTCCTGACCCAGGGATTGAACCTGCATCTTTTATGTCTCCTGCATTGGCAAGCAGGTTCTTTACCAGTAGTGCCACCTGGAAAGCCTCATTCTTGTGTGTGTATATATATATATATGTTCTTGAATAATCACACTAAAGACAAAAAAAGAGGCAGGTCTCGGTCTTCTTTTCTTTGAAAGTGAAAATGTTAGTCACTCAGTCATGTCTGACTATTTGTGACCCCATGGCCTGTACCCCACCAGGCTCCTCTGTTTATGGGATTCTCCAGGCAAGAATACTGAAGTGGGTTGCCATTTCCTTCTCCAGGACGCATTCTGAGACTGTCATAAATCTCTAGGTTTTTTTGGTAATTTCTTTTTTTTAAACCATCCAACCCAGTATTTTTAGGTTCCATGTCAATCATTAATTCTATTCAGGTAGCTTGAGTTCAAACCTCAGCCCCACCACCTATAAACAGAGACCTTGAACAAGTCATTTCATTCTTTGTGCTTCAGTTTCCTTATCTGTTCCATGCAGATAAGAACAGTGCCTATCTTATAGGGTTTTTATATGGATTAAATGGGTCCTTTATAAGGACATAAAAAGTCCGTAAAACAGTGCCCAATACATAGGAAACATTATAAGTGTTTACTCATCTCCAACGGATAAGTGTTGAGTGCCAACCTCATACCAGGCACTGTGCTAGACAGTGGGGGATATAGCATTGAAGGGAAAACAGAGAATCCTGTCCTTCTGGGGCTCACATTATCCTAGCAGACTGCCTCAACTCTTCCTGCAGAGATCTGGATCTTAAATGTATTGCTGGAGTCTAGGAATTTACATTTTTAATCAACATCCTAAGTGCTTTGATGCAGGTGGTCACTGAACCAAACTTCGAGAAACATTGGAAACTAATCCACCCCTGAGTAGGTAGGATTTGAATTCTTGCTTCAGTCTAACCACAAAGTGATGTATATCCTGAACTTTTGAGAAGAATCAAAACTTGGAATACCAAGGGGCTCAAGGACAGAGTCTGGCACACGTGGGGGTGGGGAGGGGTGTGGAAGTTCATTTGTAGAAAGGTTTGAGCCCATGTACGTATGTCTGTCGGGGGATGAGGAGCACAGTGGCCGAGGGAAGTCTCTCCAAGTAGTAATGATTCCAAGGTTGCTCTTTAGGAAAGAGAGGCAGACCACGGACACAGTGAAGTTCAGAAAGTGGCTGCCAACTGTGCCCTTCCTTATCATCCCCAGAAAGACTAACTTGAAAACAACTTCTTTTAATTTGTGTCTAGAATTGTTGACTCTTTCCTTAAAAGTGAATTGGTTGAAAGTAAAATTCGATTCCACCAAGTTCTAAATACACACAGGACTGTTCATCCATGTTGAGTTGTCAATTTCCAGGGATATCTAGGACACTTCCTGTTTACCTTGACTTTGTCGTGATACTGGAGCAGACCTGCTGGTCACTGCCCCTCTTCCTCACAAACTTTTATTTTGTTGGGAGGTATAATGCTCCCAGCTAAAATCCACACTTCCCAGCACCTTTTACAAAGTTCTAGCACAGGGGGTGAGAGCAGAAGTCTGACAGATGAGTCTTAAGGAGGACACAACTGTAGCATTTATTATACCCCCAGATCTTTCCAGATACCTCGCCTTGGCATCTTTAAACCATTGAGCCAAAGCCATTAACCACTTATTTCTGGACTTTTGGAAATGTGAGAAAAATGAAACGCCTAGTTTGTATAAACCACTGTTTGGGGGGTGTGGGGGTGTTAGTTGTAGCTGAAAACATTTCCTGTTGCAGAGAGCACGAAATAAACATCTCTGCTTTCCCATAAACAGCTTTCCTGCCATGACTAATGATAAATACAGACCTATCTATTTCTCCAGAAATATGTTGAACCACATGAAAATATAATTCTGTATTTTAGAGAAAAACAAAAAAATTTGTGATTTTTCCTTCACATCTTTAAAATAACTTATTACTCTCACTACTTAGGTTATTGTTTAAATTCAATTCTATATAATGAAATATATTGCTAAGAAAAATCATATATTTTTTATATAATTAAGGCATGAAAAGACCTTCAAAGGGCCTGCAGCATTAGAAAACACCCACACCTATCCTTATAAAATCGCAGAATAGGAATTACTTCATTTTTAATTGGTGGCTCAAAAAAGGGCAACTGTAGTTGAAAATTTCAGGAAATGTCTCTTGCCCAACAAACTTTTAGAAAGTTTCTAGGCCAAAAGTCTGTGTCACTAAAGTGGGAATAAGCAGAGACAAAATCACTGCAGATGGTGATTGCAGCCATGAAATTAAAAGGCGCTTACTCCTTGGAAGAAAAGTTATGACCAACCTAGATAGCATATTCAAAAGCAGAGACATTACTTTGCCGACTAAGGTCCGTCTAGTCAAGGCTATGGTTTTTCCTGTGGTCATGTATGGGTGTGAGAGTTGGACTGTGAAGAAGGCTGAACGCAGAAGAATTGATGCTTTTGAGCTGTGGTGCTGGAGAAGACTCTTGAGAGTCCCTTGGACTCAAGGAGATCCAACCAGTCCATTCTGAGGGAGATCAACCCTGGGATTTCTTTGGAAGGAATGATACTAAAACTGAAGCTCCGGTACTTTGGCCACCTTATGGGAAGAGTTGACTCATTGGAAAAGACCCTGATGCTGGGAGGGATTGGGGGCAGGAGGAGAAGGGGACGACCGAGGATGAGATGGCTGGATGGCATCACGGACTCAATGGACGTGAGTCTGAGTGAACTCCGGGAGTTGGTGATGGACAGGGAGGCCTGGCATGCTGCGATTCATGGGGTCGCAAAGAGTCGGACACGACTACGAGACTGAACTGAACGGAACCATTTATTCTATCAAATGACTGGATTCTATCAGTTGGAAGGTCAACTGAGGTTAATAAACCCCACCTGTGTCCCCAAGGACCCTTATAAATCAACCTCATGTGGGGTCACTCATTAATGAAAAGGTAATCAGTAGAAATCAATGTTTTTCTTCCTCCTGGGCAACAGAGATACTGTTCACAAACAATTTTAAGGTAGTTCTGAAAACAATGTCATACAATTTAGAGAAGCATTAAATTAAATATCTCCCCAGATACCTAATGGGATTTGATTCCAGGTCTAACTCTACACTGAAGGTAAGTACTTTTAACCTTACATTTAGGTGTCTACGGCATCTAACAGTAATATAAATGAATAAATTCTGAATTAAATTTTTCCCATACAGAAAATTCAACTGCTGGTTCTTTCAATAAACTATGTCTTCAAAGGCCCAACACTATTTTCCCTTTCCTAATTGTTATTATGGGACAATAAATCTCTTCTATGGAAATAATGCAAATATAAATGCATGGCATATGTAGGCCATGTGTTCTAGCAAATCCATAAAAATGTTTCATTTATGTTTTGATGAAAGGCATGATAATCTTCCAATAACATTAATCATTAATTTTGGAAATATAGGATTAGCATGTGATTTAGCTCAGTATTGGAATAGGGCTTAGTAAATATCTGTCAAAGATTCATTCATTCAATAAATATTAGTGAGCCCCTACTAGGCTGAAATTTAAGTATCACATCTTCCCTGGCTAAGTGGCATTTGTATGTAATAATGTGAAGGATATTCATATGACATTTAAAAAATATACTATAAGATTTTCTAAACCAAAACATGCAAGAAAAGTTATTTACGGATCAAGAAGGCTGTTTTACAGTAAAAGAGAACCACCCAGTCTTTTCTCATCCACAAACTTCCAAGATCTTGGTGAAGGCTTATTAGATTGAAAATAATAGGAAAAAAAGAAAATAACATAAACCTGCTGAAACTAGCTTAAGCAAATTTATGTATCATAGGACAGGAAGTGTTGTTGAGCCTTACAAGGAATTAGACCAGAAACTGTAAAGCTGTCAGAAACAAAGTCAGTTTCTCCATCTCTCTGGGGCCACGTGATCTCGTTTCTGCTTTTGTCTGCACCGATCTGTTTTTTCCCTTTCTGCAGACCAGCCTTCTCTGCTTCTGCCTGAGACCCGGGCAGAAGTCTGGCTCAAAAGTTCAGCTGAATCTGCCCAGCACTTTAGAATCCTAATTCTAGATTCTGCAAAAAGAAGATTTGATTGGTTCACCCTGGGTTGGGTGTCCCATATTGGTCTAATCAGCTTTAACAATGAAGGAGAGGTTACACAACAAAGACACGCCATTGGATCCCATCCTGATGGATGGTGGCAGGAGGGGTTCTCAGAGATGGGGAGTAGGGACCAGGCAGGTGCCTCCAAACTTCTTCTTCACTTGAACTCAAAGGAAAACATTTTCAGTGGTCAGATTTAGTATAAAGGTAACAGTCTAATTCTCAACTTCACTCAACTTTGCAGAAAATTTACCAGAACAAATGCATTTCTTAGCTAGAAAAAAGTTCCAATTCAATCTTCTTTGATCCTCTAAGGCAAACTAGCTTCACTGAGCATGACAGAGCATCAGGCTTTTTCCAAGGAGATATAAAGAGTTGTGCATTCCTATGCAGTTTTAGCTTCATTCAGGTTTTTATGCACTTCAAGTACCTTGCACCTGGAGTTTCCTTGTGTATTTTTGGAGTTCTTCAACCTGATTGCTCTAAGACACATCATCCCACTTAGCTATGGGTACAGCTCAATTCTCATGATTACACTGGCTTGGAAATCTGTACCTGCTACCATAGCATAATACAACCTTTAGAGACATTCCATCAATTCAAATTAAAGCCAAGAAGTCTAAATTGTCCCATCTTCCTGTATTCAGATCAACACTTTACACTTATTTCAAGTTTTCCAATTTCATTTTCTGGCACCAACTCTTTGCCACAAGGCAGGCCCTTTCTTGTAGTTGCATCAGGCTAACTCTTACCCTGGCAACATGGCAGCTCAGATTCATTTTATGTTTTCTTCTTCCTACTTCAGAAATCATGTTAGAATTTTGCCCTCATTGCTCCAGCTCTTATAAACTAATCTTGGTGAAAAATTACAGAGTTGATGAAAATTTAAAATGTACATGGAAACAGCCTATTAAATGCAGCCTCCCCGCTGGACAAGAGGAACTGACTTAACTCCCCTATCCTCATCAGCCAATGTTTATCAGACAAGAGCAATGGGTACCCACTCTGGTGATGTGAGCACCCCCCCCCCCAGCCCCGCCCAGGGTCTCAGACTTTCTCAAAAGAGACAAGAACCATCCCAGAGTGAAATAAATTTGAGCACGCATGTGTTTATGAAAAACACATTTAGCTCTTTTAAAGTTTATTCACAACACATCTATGTAAATGATCTTACTTTATCCTTACAACAATTCCAGGAGTAAAGCAATAACAACAAAGGGTCAACATTATCCATCCCATTTTATTTATTTATTTTTTTAGATCCATCCCATTTCAAAGATGAGCTAATCAAGGCTTGAAATAACTAGTTTCATGAATTGGTTATAACCTTCTAAGGAGATCTGCCTGATCTACAGAATGAATGGGTTGAACCAAGCAAAGCTTTCCTGAAGTCCCATTCAGCCCTATTTAATTTTTGTTTATTATTTTCTAAACACATTGCACAGTTTTGTGACAGGGTTATGCTTAGAATTCAGACTCATATCCAGGTTCTTCAAAGAGGAATAGGGAGATTTAATGAGACTGAACAAATATAGGATGTTACAACTCAAAGAGTTGGAGTTGCTGAATTAGAGGTTCCATTTCTAAAGTTATGACAACATCCAGAGTGTAGTATAGAAGATAGTGTAAATAATTCTCAGGGTGAAACTCAACTTTTATTGGCAGAATCTTAGCAACAAGTGGAATATTTGAGGTAGAACCAAAAATAAGTTTATCTTTCAAGCTTTAAAATGGTCATGTTGAAAAATTCCATCCATCTTCCGGCCAAATGGCCCAACTAAAGTTACAAGTGCAGGTGGACTTGGAGCAATTTTTCAAAATGAAAAGGTTTTTATACAAATAATGCAACTTTTACAAAGATCTTCTTTGGATCATGGCTTGCTGCCTGGGCCAGATTTAGCTAATGGATCAAAAAGCTCTGCACAGGACTGCTGAAATCCAGCTCTCGAGTGTGTGTGCTTGAACTGCAGTGGTTCTTACCCTCTGGGGCCCGGGGCCCATCACTCAGGGACATTGAGCCTCTTGGTTCAGAAAGCCTGTAACCGGATAACTTACTCTCCTAGACCAGCTGTGAATTCGGCATTGCTTGCTTTAACCATCAATAAATGAAAATTCTGGACAAAGCGACACAGTTCTATCTCAATCATGATATCCAGTTTAGAAGGTCTGCTCACGTGATTTTTTTTTTTATTATGGGCTTACAATTGAAATAACTATTCATTTCCTCTTTCCAGAGTGTTTTTTTTTTTTAAAGTAACTTTCAGTTCAGTTCAGTTCAGTTGCTCAGTCGTGTCCGACTCTTTGTGACCCCATGAATCGCAGCATGCCAGGCCTCCTTGTCCATCACCAGCGCCCAGAGTTGACTCAGATTCACGTCCATTGAGTCAGTGATGCCATCCAGCCGTCTCATCCTCTGTCGTCTCCTTCTCCTCCTGCCCCCAATCCCTCCCAGTATCAAAGTC
The DNA here is from genome assembly GCA_006408695.1 of Aepyceros melampus. Classification (NCBI taxonomy): domain Eukaryota; kingdom Metazoa; phylum Chordata; class Mammalia; order Artiodactyla; family Bovidae; genus Aepyceros; species Aepyceros melampus. The sequence continues at coordinate 93,423 of SJXQ01001066.1, forward strand.
TTTTCCAATGAGTCAGCTCTTTCATGAGGTGACCAAAGTACTGGAGTTTCAGCTTTAGCATCATTCCTTCCAAAGAAATCCCAGGGTTGATCTCCTTCAGAATGGACTGGTTGGATCTCCTTGCAGTCCAAAGGACTCTCAAGAGTCCTCTCCAACACCACAGTTCAAAAGCATCAATTCTTCGGTGCCCAGCTTTCTTCACAGTCCAACTCTCACATCCATACATGACTACTGGAAAAACCATAGCCTTGACTAGACAGACCTTAGTCGGCAAAGTAATGTCTCTGCTTTTGAATATGCTGTCTCAGTTGATCATAACTTTTCTTCCAAGGAGTAAGCATCTTTTAATTTCATGGCTGCAGTCACAATCTGCAGTGCTTTTGGAGCCCCCCAAAATAAGATATAATTTTCACATGGTAAAATCCACCCATTTAACAGGTACAGTGGTTTTTAGAATGTTCAGAATTGTGCAATGATCAACATAACCTAATGTTAGAACATTTTCATCATCCCCAAAAGAAATCTCAAGCCTATTAACAATCAATCTCCAGTCCTTCCCACCCCAGCCCTGAGCAACTGCAATCTATTCTCTGGATCTCTGTCTTTCTGCTAAGTCACTTCAGTCGTGTCCGACTCTGTGCGACCCCAAAGACGGCAGCCCACCAGGCTCCCCCATCCCTGGGATTCTCCAGGCAAGAACACTGGAGTGGGTTGCCATTTCCTTCTCCAATGCATGAAAGTCTGTCTTTGTAGAGCTGCCTAATCAATATATGGTCTTCTGTGACCTGCTTAAGTAGCATAATTTTTTTAAGGATCATCCATACTGTAGCATGTATCAGTACTCCATTCCTTTTTCACTGCTGAATAATATTCCACACAGTATCATATTTTGTTCATCCATTCATCACTTCGTGAATACTTGTGTTGCTTCCATTTGGGGGCTAGATAAATAATACTAGTCTGAACAATCACATACAAAGCCTTGTGTAAACATATTTCTTCATTTATTTGGTTAGATAACCAAGAGTCAAGTTACTTTGTTAATAGTAACTCTGTGATTAACATTGAGGACCTGCTACCATTTTCCTTTACCAGTTTATATCCCCACCAGTGGTGTGTGTGTGTGTTCTGGTTTCTCCACATCCTTGCCCACACTTGTCATTGCCTGTGTTGTACATGTTGTCTTAATACAAACGGCACGTCTCTCCCAGCTGGCTCTTCATTGTAGTCTTTCTTGGTGCTCTAGAAGATGACTGTCCGTCTCTTTGATGGTATTTCTTTGACAACTCCCAAAGTACCTATTTTGTACACTCCAATCAGACCACCCCAAATATAACTGTAGAAAAGTTTCTCACTCTTGTATGATGTGATGACATCTCTTAACTTCATTGATATAGTTAGATTTTAATCATTTAATAGCTTTTGGTCTCCTTATCTCTGGGGCTCCATAGCTCAAAGATCCAAGTGCAAAGAAGAGATTATTCAGCCAAAAAAGAGTTTCAGACTTCTCCAAAACTGCAGTTAACTCACAAACTCATACTACGATCACTACTACATATTTTGATTTGTAATACTGGTACTACCTGGCATTTATATTTTTAAAACAAGGATGTAATCTAAGACTGTAAAGCATCATTTCTCAAAATGTCTGTGATGTCTGTGAGCCACCTGCATCAGAATCATCTGGAAGGAGAGGTGGCTTGTTGCTTATCAGATGCCCCACTCCACTCCCAGGATATCACACTGGAATCTCTAGAAGTGGAATACAGGAACATGCACTTCTAACAGGAGAAGAGGGGAGTCTGGTGCACCGTAACATTTGAGAATCTCTGCTATCAAACCCGAAGGATGCGTCTGAATTTGGTTCTGGAGAAAAGAGTAGAAGAGCTCAGGGCCACAAGCCACAGAGGTGGTTTTTATACACACATACCCCAGCTGGCTTAGTAGTAAAGAATCCACTTGCCAATAGAGGAGACATGGGTTCAATCCCTAGGTGGGGAAGAGCTCCTGGAGGAAGAAATGGCAATCCAGGCTCTGTTATTCTTGTCTGGAGAATTCCATGGACGAGAAACCTGGCGGGCCACAGTCCATGGGGTCACAAAGAGTCGGACACAACCGAGCAACTGAGCGTGCACACGTGTGCCCATACACCATCTAAGGTAGTAGTAGGGCTGAATGGGAAAATATAGCCTAGCAACCAGGAGCACAGGCAGCAGTTCTCTTTCAAAGGAGAATCTTAGAGGCGAGACCCTTCAGTGATTTGCGGTGGCTCAGGGTGTACACAGGCTTTCCTGGTGGCTAAGACCGTAAAGAATCTGCCTACAATGTGGGGGATGCAAGTTCCATCCCTGGGTTGAGAAGATCCCATTGAGAAGGAAATAGCAACTCACTCCAGTATTCTTGCCTGTAAAATCCCATGGACAGAGAAGCCTGGTGGGCTACAGTCCGTGGGGTCACAAAGAGTTGGACACAATTGAGTAACTAACACACACACACACACGGTGTACATACCATCCTGAATTTAAGGTTTGGGACTATTGTGTCCCTCACCTTGAGCTCAGACCCTTCAACAAGACTTGGATTGTGGCTCTCTTGGTGAGTAGAAGTGGAAGATCCACCATGTGAGACCCAGGCCCTGGGTTGAGCGGCCAGGAGAAGACTTGAGATGCAGGAAAGAACTAACAGAGTAGTTCTGCCAACTGGGCTCTTCAGGTGAGTCTGTTGTACCCTCAGTTCAGTCACTCAGTTGTGTCCAGCTCTCTGCGACCCCCATGGACTGCAGCATACCAGACCTCCCTGTCCGTCACCCACTCCCAGAGTGGGTCCATTGAGTTGGTGATGCCATCCAGCTATCTCATCCTCTGCCGTCCCCTTCTCCTCCTGCCTTCCATCTTTCCCAGCATCAGGGTCTTTTCAAATGAGTCAGCTCTTCGCATCAGGAGGCCAACCTAACGTCTGGCAATTTCTGCTATCCAACCTGAAGTATGTGTGGAGCAGCACAGACACCTCTGGAGGAGCAGCATGTGGGCATTTCTCTGGGATTTACCTCCCAGTCCCCGACAGAGAGGGCATCTGGAGACTGGCAGCGCTGCAGGGGGCAGAAGAGTCCCAGCCAGTGAGCCATGACCACTGCTCCAGAATGTGAGCATGGTGATGACTAGGGAGCTGCTCCTGGGAGTGGCAGAGTGGACTCTCTAGGGCTGTGGTCAGTGGCGGAAGGCAGCTAGGCAGCTGTTAGCAGCAGAAGGTCCCCAGAGCCTATAGTTGCCAGGGTGGCAGCAGCAATGAGAAGAGAACGGCCATTCCTCACATTGGAGAAAAAACATACCTTCTCTCTCTGAATCCCACACAAGTGGCCAAAATCCCATCCCAACATCTGCAGCCAAGGGTAGGTTCTGAGTCCAAAGGGCTGGCCCAAGGCAGGAGGACCCTGTGAGGTGAATCTGAGCTAAAATCCCACCTGGGGACCTCCATGAAGCTCAGAGGTCAACTCCGCAAAGGGCTAATGCGAGCTCTTAAGTGGGCAGGGTCAGAAGGCAGAGGAAGTCTGGATTGAGATCAATAAGGCTGATCCCAGGTAACAACTATGGGCATTACCAAGGAGTGGGTTCCTTGATCCACTGGCAGATGAGGGCACAGAGCCGGGGAAAAGCACAGATGGGCTGGGCGCTAATGTTCCCCGTGGTTTGTGAGGCTGGTCCCCGCTAAGAGCTTACTGGGCAGGAGAGACATCAGTAGTGAGCTTTTCCTGCACCTGGCATATTCCAAGGAGACACGAGGAGCAAGGAAGGAATTCTCAGCCTCCTAAGACCTGGCTTGTCAGTCAGTAGAAGCCCAGAGTGGTTGGTCACCATCTGAATTCCCCACTAGGGTCATAAGTGGGCTTCCCTGACGGCTCAGGCGGTAAAGAATCCACCTACAATGCAGGAGATTGCCTGCAATGCAGGAGACCCAGGTTCAGTCCCTGCGTTGGGAAGATTCCCTGGAGAAGGAAATGGCAACCCACTCCAGTATTCTCGCTTGGAGAATCCCATGGTCAGAGGAGCCTGGTGGTTTACAACCTATGGGGTCACAAAGAGTCAGATACGACTGAGCACAGGGTCATAGGTTAAACCTACTGAGTTTATTGCTTGGAAGATTCTCACACTCAATTCTGTTATGTGTGTGCACGCACAGATACACACTCAGACACCCACCCATGAATACACACACCCATAATCAGATTCCACAGATTTAGAACACTGCTCTAGAGAATCCAGAAATGAGGTGATGCCTGATCTTACCTGAGACAAAATTCTTTTTCAGCCAAGAGACAAAGGGAGGAAGGTAGCTTTGTCCTCAGTAAGACTAGTGGGGGCTGGGATGCCAAAACTCTCTCAGCTGGAAACCTCTCAAGATCAGGTTCCTCTACCAAATTTGAATTATTTCCTGGTCTGAGCTGACCCTAAAATACCAGAAGTACCCCAGAGCTCCTGGCATTTTCGTATTTCCAGTAATTTGTGGTGTAGAAAAATCTTTGAGGGGAAAAAAGAACACAGGGAGTGATTTCATGACAGGAAAACAAAAACAAAAAATTCCCCTCAAGTGGGGGTGGGAGGATGGGGAGTGGGGTGGGGGTAGGGTAAGAAGTTGAGCTAGATTTCTACTTTAATTTTAGAAAACCGTTCACGTCTGCATTTTCTTCACTCCAGCCGGCTGTCTAGGGCTTGGAGCCTAAGGCCGCGTTGCCCCTCAGGTCAGGCTGTGGATCCAATTTTGATCCTCCGTTAATTATGCTGCTTCAAGGTTTCAGGCTTACTTAAAATCATTACTTGGGAATCTTAATGTGAAAAGAGGCTTAAAAGTGGCCTCCTCCCGGTGCTGCCGGAGAAGGCTGAGCGGGGACACGCCTGAGTGGTGAGCGAGTGCTGATAACTGGAGAGGGTTGAATTTATGAAGTGAGCAGCTCATCAAAAACACAAGTCACTCCGAATTCATCGAAGCAGGTGCGAAATGACCAGGTTTCAACAGCTGAAGCAGGATGATACTTTGTAATAAGAGAAGCCATCGCTGAGACAGGGTCGAGCGGGAGCAAGACTAATCAGGGCACGCTGTGGTCAGGCCAGCGCTCCGGAGCTGGAGAGCCCACGCGTAGAGGGCGACGAGTGCCACAGGCTGCACGCTGCAAGCTATTACTAGAGTCAATAAAAATACTGGAAATGCATTCTCAATCTTTTGCAAGCCCCAAAATATGAGAATGGTTTTTTCTTTCTTGTAAAAGATGAAGTCAAGAATAAGCCTGTTGTATGTCTTGCATTTTAAATGTTTAGTCTCCTTAAAAGTAATTCAGAATGCAGGGCAAGCATTTCAGTTTTTTTTTTTTTTCTTCTTCTTCTTCTTTTAAAGCACACAGGGACCTAATAAAGCAAGGGAATTTTATTGGTGATGCTGTTTGGAGCTGAGTAAAATCACTTAAAAAAATGTGATGGGGCACAAATCTGAAGGGCATGGGGTCCAGAAAAATGGAGAATGGAACAGTCTGACAACACGTGTGTCCTCCCATTAGAGCTAGAAACATCCCCCCACAGCCACACTCTAGAGGAACCACATAACTAGAGGAGGAGAAGAAATTGGTCCATAAGCTGAATGTCAGCCACTATCAGCCTCCAATGTTGGGCAGGTTGTTTACTATTTGTTTTTAATAAACAGAAATACTGTGAAATGCTATGGAGGAAATACAGTGCTCCAAGGACACTCAGGCCAGGGGGTGTTCTTGTAAACCAGACATGTGAAGTGGTGGAAAAACTAAGCTGTTGTTTTGCCCTTTTTGTTTTTCTTTTACAAACTCAGATTCTGCTCTTGAGAAGTCAGAGTTTCAGGCAGGACCAACTACATCATTTGCTGGGCCCCAGGAAAAATCAAAGTTCAGGGTTCTGTTCCAAAATTAGTAAGAATTTCAACATGGTGACAACAGAATATCAGCCAAACATGGGGGCCTTTGAGAGTCTTCTGTGGCTTCAAGCATCACTTTATGCTTTATTTTAGGTCTGACGCCCAAGGGTGGGCAGACCTTTGTTGGACAAGGCAGCTTGAAGGAACCCTGCTACTTTGCTGGAGGGATTGCCCCTCAGTCCCTGCCAGGCCAGTCAAGGAAACCATGAGGTCTCAGCCACAGAACCAGGGAGGCAAAGAGGCTCACTGACCTGCAGCCATAGAAAAGACTGGGGTTTATCTTTCAGTTTCTAAAATAACATTTGTTGTAGGATTTGTCTAATTATATAAAAAAGACATATATAACTAATAAAATGAAAAAAAAACCTAAAGAAAATAAAACCACCTGTAATCCAATACAACCACTGGTCACACATTGTTATGTATCCTAATTTTTGCTTATGTATATTTCCCGTGTGTGTATGTGCATGTGTGTAATTTTACAAGGCTAGGATCATACTCTAATATCATTTTATAACCCTTTCTACCTCTTTATTTTGCTCTCTCTCCTTGTCACTGAATGATCCTTAATAACTTTTTCAAAAAAATTTTATCAGAGTATGTGAGTGACAGTCGTGTCCAACCCTTTGCAATCCCATGGAAGCCAAAGAATACTGGAGTGGGTAGCCTATCCCTTCTCCAGTGGATCTTCCCAACCCAGGAAGTGAACCAAGGTTTCCTGCATTGCAGGAGGCTATGAGGGAAGACAGAAGCCCTTCATAGCTATAGTCGGAGTATAGTTGATTTAAAATGCTGTATTGGTTTCTGCTGTATAGCAAAGTGTATCAGTTATAACATACATATATCCACTCTTTTAAAAAATTCATTTCCCATGTAAGTCATTATAGAGTAATGAGTAGAGTTCCCTATGCTATACAGTAATCCTTATTGTTATCTATTTTATATATAGTAGCATGTATATGTCAATCCAAATCTCTCAATTTCTCACTTTCCCCTCCTGGTAACCATAAGTTTGTTTTCTACATCTCTGACTCTATTTTGGTTTTGTAAATAAGTTCATTGGGCTTCCCTGATAGCTCAGTTGGTAAAGAATCCACCTGCAATGCAGGAGACCCCAGTTTGATTCCTGGGTCAGAAAGATATGCTGGAGAAGGAATAGGCTACCCACTCTAGTATTCTTAGGCTTCCCTTGTGGCTCAGCTGGTAAAGAATCTGTCTGCAATGTGGGAGACCTGGGTTTGATCCCTGGGTTGGGAAGATCCCCCGGAGAAGGGAAAGGCTACCCACTCTAGTATTCTGGCCTAGAGAATTCCATGGA